>JBBPRX010000460.1:0-15045 GCA_038093195.1 Boletus fagicola | reverse complement strand
AGGAAGACGATCGTCACGGCGGAACCCTGATACCACTTGAACATGGCAACCAGGGCTTCTTGAAGCACGATGTGATCCGCTTTGTTGATACAGCAGGTATCACTCCATGCCCAATGTAACCCGGCATCCCGCACGATCTTGCAAAACATTCGCAGCTTGTCATGGGTGGGAGATTCTTCAAGATCGTACACCACAATGCGTATGACTTTTTTGAACAGGGGTTCGTTGTCTTCCCACTTGTGCGAAAACATGGCGTAACGATAGTACTGCGTAACGTCGTGCTCGATGCGGGCGTGGTCGATTTGAGTTGTCATGGAGGACACCAACTCATTGAAGATTGGGTGTGATTCGAATGCAGCGGCTTGTTTTGATTTGTTGAGAAGGCGGCCAGAGATGGTATTGATAAGAACACGCGGCGATTCACGGATGCCATCCTGAATAGCCCTGCGGATCGCCACTTTCGTGTCGCCTGGATTTACGTACTGGCGATGACGTTCTGGAACACAAAATTAGTGAATAAGCATGAGCACAAGGTCGTCATCCTCACCGCGAATGTCTAGATCAGGTGACTGCGACATCTTCGAGAGCATGGCCTCGAATGCATCTATTGCATTTTTATAGTCTCCTCCCTCGTGTAAAGCTGCATGCTTCCTCTCGTAGCCCCATGGGGACGATGGATCGAGCATGATCACCTAATGCGATGTCATCAACGAAACTAACTTGCTCGAGACAAATGGGGCACACCTTGTTTGCATCATTTAATGCGTTCTCCCACAGACCCTTGGCTAAGTACGCCTTGCTTCGCTTAATAAAGAGACCTTGTGCGGCCGGATCGAAGGACAGCACGACTGAATACTGAGAGATGGCATCATCATACAGTTCAGCACTCATTGCGGTATCTCCAATGCTTTCTAGTATCCCCGAGCAACGACGTTTGAAGTCTAACATGCAATGGTCACTGACGACAACACCAACACGGTATGCAAAATTGCTCACCAAGAAACCAATCTGTCTGCCCATGATGGGCCATTCTCTGCTCTGCAAATTCGTCCACCATTTGGCGGAAGGACTCGCTAGCGCCGCTTATACGGATGACCGTCTCCAGATGTTCACATACGGCCCGAAAAATCGTGAATCTTGGAACCAGGAACTCCAAACCAAGAGTGTCAAGCCCGCGAGGGATACCAGAGGCAAAGGAGATACTCACACTGACAGCGGCAACCAAGGCGGCTTTCCACGAGCTACTCGCCAATGTCGATTTTGCCCACTCTCTCAAGAGCGGTGTGGGGGTTGTTGAATTGATATTTGCATGAAGTATCGCCGCTTCATCCTGTCGGCCTGCATTCGAGGCTACGTCACCGTCGCTTTCGGAAGCGGAAAGGCTTCGGTGGGTAAATTCTGCAGAGAAGCTTCGAATACACGCCAACCAAACTGGCGGAGCATAAACTCACCAGAAACCCACTTGGTGATAGATTTGCTCGTATAGACCGCACCGTCAAAGGTGGTTATCATATTGAGAAGAGACTCGCCACCCTCCCTCACGCGACCTGCTGCATACAAGGCTTCACAAAGATGCTGTCGGATCGTGATGCCAAAACAATCAAACTTCCATCCAGATATCTGTCAAAGATGATGACCGTTGTCCACATGTTGCGAGATGAGATACTCGGTAAGAAGCTCACCAATGAGATGAAAAAGAGGCGAGGCCCCACGTAAGATCGCATTTGGGCTTGCGCACGCTCGAATGATTGCACCGCACCCTCATAGTCGCCGTTCTTCATATGCGATTTCCCGAGAAGAAGATACATATATGCCTGCTGAAAATGTTAGTGGTGATAGTCGCTGTGTCACAGCGTGTTATGTACATGCCTGAACCACATAGAATATTGAGTTGAGGTGCACCGTAGCGATAAGGTCGCCAACGCGCGATATCGCATCGTGGTGCTTTCCGGCCATGAACCGGACGACAGCCTAAGCAAATAAGCAGCTGAGGGACAACCATCGGGCACGGAATACACACCTTGGTTAAAAGGAGAAGATCCACGTCATTTGCATGACAGTGCCTGAACACGAAGTCATATACCCGACAACCAGCCTTCTTTTTCCCCCCGCCGATAAGTGCGATGCTCTTTGCGATGTAGCCAATGACAGATGGTCGAATCTCGATGGACTTGGAGAGTCGTTTAGAGTGAGTATAAATGTGTAGGGAGAGCAAAGGAAGACTGACCTTTTTGGCATCGTAAATCGCTGTGTCCCAATGTCGCAAATGCGCTCGTACGAGCGCTCGGCTGGCGAGTGCGTGATGGCTCGGACGCTCAGAGCTGGTGATTTTTCCCGTCAATGATGCTTCTGTGTCTACGAGCCGGTGCTGCTTCCATAAGTCGAGTGCATTGTCATTGATGTCAATGAATGGTACCTGAGAGACAAAGAGATAAGTAACCATTTCGATCGGCTGTAATCCGACAATACCCGATACTTACAGTAAAATAGGATGCAGGCAGGACATCTCGGAGATTGTTGATGGTGATATTCCCGTCCCCTCCACCAACTGCAAGAAACTGGGCGTCTGGAGAGAGTGCAACTGAACGTATAATTTGGGCGGTTTCGATGAACCCAAGCTCGGTGTGTGTCGACGTGTCCCAAAACGTGACGGTATGATCTGCAGAGTATGCCATGAATTCCCCATGTTGGGGTAGGGCAATGCGCGGGAAGGTGTGGCCGAGAACTGGCCATTTCGAGACTGCTGAACCAGTGGATGCTTCGACTTGCTTGATTTTATGGTCGGATACGACAAAGAGCTGATCATTTGACCAGAGAAGACCAGTGTTCGAGCACGGGGTTACTTTTACCCTGACATCCACGAGCAAGTGGCCATCGTTGCTGTCATAGACCCGAATTGAACCTTCAGTGGCTGTTGCTATTCGGTCACCTTCCGGCGAGTATTTCGCTGCTTGCACCCTATGATCATGGCGGAGTGGAGAGAGCACTTGTTTACGAGTAGCAACATCCCAGACGGTGGCTGTGCGGTTCTTCGATGCGACGACGAGTCGAGTCGAGTCGGGCGAGAAATCGACTCCGTAGATGACGTCATCATACTCTTTGTGGGAAAAGACTTTTTCGTATGTCTTTGCGTCCCAGACAATCAACTCGCCCAAGGATGTCCCTGCTGAGATCCATCTGCCGTTCTTCGAGACAGCGAGACACCAGATATATCCCGCTTCCATTGTTCCCATTTGTTTGCCGTCTTCTACTCGCCATACTCGAACCCCCTCCGATCCGCCGCTCAAGAGATACTCGCCATTCGCTGAGAATGTCACTGCCCATAATGCAGTACCATCGTCGGTTCTGATGTGCAGGGAATAGTCTTGTCCAACGGTCAGCACCAACGCAACACCATCTTATCAGTACGCACCGTTCATTGAAGACGTGGTGATCAACCACACAACGTAGCAGAGCAATGGAAAGAGGCAACGAACAAGCTGTGGTCAGTGTGCATTTTTTTCATTGTATACATGTTGCCCTTGCTTGATATAGACCCGTGTACACACGCTCTATCACCTCTTGTTTCCGGCGCTCACACCCACATCATGCCTGGCTGTGTTTGCAACATGGAATGGTTCCTTCACAAGGACGCCGCGTGAAGAAAAACATGCCAGTGGATGCGAACAACTATCTGCGTGGTTGTCAAGTCGTCGCCTGTTTCACGACACGCTACACTTTATCATAGTACATACGTCTGCTCGAAAATGTGCCTCTTATCCCGCACAATACTAGGGGAGGGAACCAGGGGCTTCTGCGTCCACCCAGACGAGATAGCGAACATCCACGCACCCGCTTCTCCTCGGCATCTTTGATGCAATTCATGGTCGTCGAGGTGGCCACGATCATAACCGTATGTCGCCTCTGACCAGGACTCTCCGTCTTGACGCCCGCCGTCCCCGCACCGCCTTCGATGACACTGCCGGAGACGTGGCGTTCAGGTTCGCGGGGCTATAATTTGTCTCGGTTGGGATGTGGACTTGATCCTGTTTATCGCCTGTTATTGTGCGTGCGCTTCTGCGGTGGCTTTTCGGCCCGAACCCAGGGGGGATGGTCAGTTATAGTCATGTCTTGTTCGGTTCGAGGATCCGATTTCTTCGCACACGTTTCTCGACATTCCAAATCATCATACATGTGGGTGTTCTACCCATTTATGCTAGCGTTATCGCAATATCATGAACCAACCCTTCTCCTGCCCATTCACTTGGAACCGTGTCTAACAAGCCGTCTGCCTTAGTAGTTTCAGGAATAAACGAAATACAGAGATCAAAACATAGTAATAACACATGACGCGTACAATTTCGTGCGCTAAGGTCCAGGGACAGCGTGCTTTCGCATATACGTAGGCGTGCGTTGCGATCGGATGACCATGCGAACCACATAACCATACACCCGCTTGAGCATTCCCATGATCATCATGTTAGCTACAAAAAACACACGAACGAAAGTAGGAGGGGAGGAAAAAACCAAACAGCGATCACTATTCAAAGACGATCAAAAGAAACAAGAAACCACTTCACACACGGCGGTCAGAAGTATATCGCTCGAATTCGGGCAGTTGGACGCCCGTGACACCCAGTGAAAATTGACTATGATCTCGACTGATCCCCTATGTTAAATTATGTATTTACTAATATTTATCTGGTGATATCTACATACATACATATGTCTGATTGTGCCTCAACTTGCCTAGCCTCCAACAAATCTGGCAATGCAATGTGCATTTGTGTGCTTCACTATACAAGTGCATGCTGCACTCCATCCAGCCCTTCGACATTTGCCCACCATGGACTTGGACATTGGTAGCTCTGGGACCTTCAACCAGTGTTACAATTGTGTATGTTCCACTCACAACTTCGGTCAGCCTCATATAGTTTCCTCAAAGACTTGGTACTACTTGCCATTACAATCAAGCTTCAGTGAACAAAAAACAACACATGCAAGATGCAAAATTCAAAAATGTTGCCCTACCATCTAACTATAGGCCAAGAGGTACAGCCTCCCACAGGTGAAATAGTATTCTACCTATGCACAAGAGAGAGTGTGAACCTGGTGAGATGCAACTCTCTGCCTCGCCTGACAAACAGGGCCGACCAGAAGATCCCAAGGTTTGTTTCAACTACTGTGTTGTCACTGTTGGTTTACTGACATGTTTCTAGATACTTTCGCCTCATCCCTCATCTTTTCCAGGAGACATTCCTTTTCCTCTCCCAGATTCTCCCATTGCACCACCAGACATTCCTCTTCCTCTCCCAGATTCTCCCATTGCACTGCCAGACATTCCTCTTCCTCTTCCAGACTCTCCTGTTCCACTACTGGACCCTTTTCTTCCTCTCCCAGACTCTCCCATTGCACCACCAGACATCCCCCTTCTTGTCCCAGACTCTCCCATTCCACCACCAGACCCTCCTGCCCAATATTCTGACAAAATACAGTGAACTCTGGAAGGTATGCCAGATCTCCGGTACTCTGGAGATACTAGGGACATATGCACTTGCTCTGGAGTTAAGGGGTTACAACTCCGGAATGCTCACTTCTTATGGTATGATGCCATGTCTTGGCTACTGCCCTACTATCATTACTATACTATTCCCTCGGCTCACCTTTCCTGACACTTATTGAGGTACATATGAGTTAGTCTTCATCCTAGAGTATATAAACTCCATTCCATTCCAATAACACCTCAGTTCTTCTTGCCCAACTTAGGCAACAGCTGAGGTGAGCTCCTTACTATAAACTACCTTCTCCGAGACTGATGTACTGTAGTTCTGGTATGCACAGGTAAATATAAGTTGTTCTTGCCTGACTTAGACAACTGCTGAATTCTGGTACGCACAGGTCCAGACCTGCTCCACACAAACTCTGGACCTTTGGAACTTGGGACTTTGACAGGTTATGAGCCCTGCTTGCACAAACTAAATGAACAACTCACCCACACATACATCCCTCAGTGCACTCATGTATGTACAGTATTCCTCAAATGCAACTCATTCCTAAGTGAACTTCAACTATCAGTTATCCAATGCCACCATCCAACCCTTCCATCTTTTCAATCACATCATCCTACCTGTCATCAAACATGACATCAGATAACATCAAAGATAACGAAATCCTAACTGGACCCGAAACCTTTCCACTATGGAAGGTCAAGACGACCTGGAAACTCCGAAGTAGCAAAGTCTATGGAGTAATCTCCGGAATAGACCTAAAGCCTGCCCTCGGAACCACCAGAGTTATCATTTCGGACATCCATGATTGGCAGGAGTGTGATGAAAAGCACATGGCATCATACAAGAATGCCTCTCTGATGCCTTACTACTCAAAACGGAGTCTTGCACCTCTGCAAAGGCACTTTGGGATAAACTCATCTCACTTCTTGACGCTCTGAGTGTCTCCTCTGCCTTCTACATTTTCCAACAACTGTTCAATGTAAAATGGAACAGAAACTCTGACGTTTTGGAACACATTGTGTCACTCTGGACTTCTGAGTCCTGACTTGCCAGTATGAAGTTTGCCATCAACTCAAAAGTCATGGTGTTCATCCTACTCAACTCCCTTCCCAAAACTCCAAAATGGGAACTGTTCAAGTCATCACTGATCAACACCACGGAGGACAGCAAATTAACCTTTGATGCAGTGGAGACTCACATCATTGCTGAGGACACCCGCCTATACCCATCCAGACACCCGGAATCGGCCATGAAAGCCTCCAAAACTGCCAAAACCTCCACCGGTCCATTGTGAGAAGCCTCACCCTTTTGCAAAGCGGCGAAGACTGGAAAACGGTGGAGCAACAGCGATCCTGTTGTATACAAATATTAGTTGTGTTCACAGATCCATCTGACATTAAATTCCATTACCTTTTGTCAATATCATCGAGAATCTCCTTCGCACAAACAGATCCGTGAGTTTTTTCGAGGTACAGTAACTACATACCCAGTTGACAAGGTGGTCCTTGAAAACTCCTTTGATGAGTTGATGGAGTAGATCTGGGGCGAGTAGCACATGGATGTCTGAATGGGGGAAATTGCTTGTAAAAAGCTGGGTGACACTGATCAGCAAAGTTAAGCCAATGCAACATGTACAAAGAGATGAACAATTATATCCATGACTACTCCCCATTCATCCCATAGTGCATCAGGGTCAACCTCTTCAATCAGTGCTTCAAGGAGTTCTCGCATACAATTCCCATATTCTCTGTCGAGATCCCAAGGGTATCCAAGACATCTATGAAATTGAATCAACAAAGCATAGGTGAGTGAAGTACTGGAAGTTGCAGATCACTATGTACCGTCTGCACCAGTTCCACATGATACCTACCAAGACTACTTGTTCCTCGTAGTCAGCGATGTATGGTCCCAGTCCATATATTATGACTTTCCTGTAGTGGCCGTCTGTGCACATGATAACCTCTGGGACCATCATGCCCGGTTTGAGTGTTTCGAGGATCCTGGATAGGGAGGAATGGAAAAGCTGTTTCTTGAAAGACCAGAAATGTGCATCATTGGCATGTTTTTTCATTGCTATCGGAGATAATGTAAGGCCCTAGTGCTAGTACAACACAGATAAGTTGTCCGACTTACTTTTAGCTATGGCGAGAAAACCGACAAGCACAACGGCATTGTGGTGGGCATGATGAATGTTGTTGTGGACATTCCCAATTGATAGGTAGAGAGGATAATAATCATTTTGTCTGGTTGCAACGGAAACTGTCATTTTGTCACTGCCGAGGATTATCAGCACAAAAGTTGAGCCATGTGTCTCCAGTTCTTGAGCAATTATATCCTGAATGTGAATTAGTGAACAAATACAATAGAGCTTGTCTGTCCGTACCACTTGATTCCAGGCCCAATCCACTGACATGAGATCATGCCAGCGGCAGCTGTATGTTTCATCAGAATGTTCCTTCCACTCATGATATGGGGTATAATTGATTTCGTCCTTGAAGTCCAGGATTTTGAGGATGTTTTGGATGAGTTTGTGTGGGTCTCGGAAATGGAATTCATATGAGACATCCATCCATGGAGCAGCATTGCCAGTTCTATCGCCAATGTAGTTGATTGAATGACTGCTCCATGGTACCTCACCAAGTGGCGTCACATCAATGGTGTCATATAAGTCTTGATGGTTGGCAAAAGGAGGTGTGTCACTGTGAATGGCCAGGGAAACACCCCACAGATGGAGTAAAGTGTCAATTTTCTTGGCCAACATCTCTGCCTGTGAGAATATGAAGTGCACAGTCTCGAACTCCAGCCAGTTGTGATAAGGTGTCCAGTTATTATTAGATTGTACAGGAGGGGGAGGTGGAGGTGTGGCTGGATCAATAAAATCCCTGACTTCATTACAGATGTGTCCTAATAGTCCAAAGTCAACAATGGGATGGAGTAGGCAACAACAATGTTACCATCTAACAATAGATGGTAATCCCGAGTGAAGTGTTGTTGACCATTTGTAGCTGCATCACGTCGAGGCTGACCATCCTTGGGAATACAGAAGGAGTGCTGATGTGCAGAGTGCTGGTGTTGAGTGAGAGATGACCTATTCTTCAGTAGTTGCTGGCAGCCAGGATATGAGCAGGGTATCCTGGAGATGGAGAACAGTCAATGGGTATGGACATCAGGAGCAAGCTTGAAATGTGGAAAAATGGTTAGAGTCCGGGCCTTATGGCATTGTTATGATACACAATATTTTCAAAACTTTTTAATGCACTTATCTTGTACTATAAATTTACCTTTCATTCTTTCAATGCATGCAGATGACCGTGGGAACACACACATGATCCATGACATCATCAGCACATGTATTTAATTTCCGCTCTTCTCTCACGCGCTGCTTCTTTATTTCTCAGCATCACACTTCTTTCTCTCACCTTAGTCATCTTTATTACCAACTTCTCTCACAAGAAGTATGGTCCATGCGCACACCTGTACAGTATATAAAGTAGACACTATATGACTGGAACCCCAGTCTAATCCATTTGTTCCTTACCGGAATTAAGGCATGACTTTCTCCCTCTATCTCTCCTCTATCAGTCCTCCGTGAGTTTTCCCTTCACCAGACTTAGTGTGGTCTGTAAATAGTTCGGCCAGTGTTGTCTTCGGATTTGATTCTGCAACACTTGGATTAGACTATATATACTGCCCGGGCTCTTGGGCTAAGGAGTACCCTCTGGAGTTTTCCAGCTTTCCTTTCTTCATCACGTCCATGCCTTTAGGACATTGGAATTGAACCCAAAGCTTTTGTCTCAATAAAATACTACTTCTCAGTCCCTCCTTTGAGGTGATACCAGCGTTGGGGTCATGCCCAATTTGTGTGGAGCCACCAAGGAACCACTGTCGTCATACAGCCTTGGGCCAAGCTTATTCCAAACACTGGTAGTCCTCAAAGTGATTCGAGAGGTAGAGCATCCATATTCAGTTTTACTAGTATATGTGTAGTTGGACTCCTGGTTGCTGTGGCCCCCAGAGAGTGTGTTACATGTCATTCAGAAGACGCTGATATTACCTTAGGTCGAAGAAGACACATTTCTGCCTGTTCATTTGTCACATCCCCAGAGGTTGGTTGGAAGATACCAATCAGTAAGGAACGATGGCGAACATTGACATGGACGATTTGGTAGAAAGAATAGCCCAGTTGAATATCGACAAAGAGAAAAACAATGTTATGAAAAAGATACAAGATCCAGGCATGTGGGATGGAGACAGAGCCAAGTTTAGGCTTTGGTGGGTAAAGCTTCGGCTTTGGGTTGGGGAACAAGAATGGAAGTCGAACAAATTACGTTGTATCGCCGTTCTCTCCCATCTCGAAGGAAAAGCCGTGGGCTTCGCCCAAATTACGATGGAATACCTTCTTGAAAAAGAAGATCTCAATGCAGTAGATGAAGATGGCAAAGTCACTGGAAGGTTTGGAGAAACAGCATGGTTGGAATGGCCGGCCCTACAAGCCTCCATCAAAAAATACTTCCAGATTGACATACTTGCCCACGAGTCTTTAAGAAAACTAGAAGGACTTCATCAAAATGGCAAATCAGTGGATCTTTTCTTACAGGAGTACGAAGTCCTAGTAAAGGAAAGTGATGCGGAGGATCATCATGCCAAGAATCTCCTGAAAAAGGCAGTAGATTTTAGGATTTACCAACAGCATCGCTTACAAGGACCAGAAGCATACACTTTCCATGACCTTCTAGAAAGATACCATGCTATAGGTCGAAACTTCAAGTAGATGGCAGTCAAAATGGGACCACCATCTCATACATCTTATCTCCCACCACGACCTCCACGGCCTCAGGGCCAATACTATTCACCATCCGTGCGGCCACCTCCAGGCCAACATCTCCATTTTACAACCACAGGTACTCAACCCAGTAGAGGCGCCCCAATGCAGATAGATACCCAACAAGCGCAACCCCCCGACACTTGTACCTGTTATGGATGTCAGCAACAAGGCCATATCTGGCCAAATTGCCCCACGAATCCAAACCGAAGGGAACGGTGCCCCCAAACTAGACAACAATACATTTGGGACTATAACACCGGTACCTTCATACCAAATCAACCTCCTGCTGTAGCACAGGTTGCACAGCATCAAGGACATTACCCGGGACGGTCCCTTCCCGTTCCACAAGGCAATCCCCAGATCGCCCAAGCAATGGCAGTCAGTTACATGACACTGGAAGCAGAAGCATTCTATAGGGATAAGTTTGAAGTTGAAGCCAAGCAGTGAGCTGTGCAGGCTTTAAAAGGACAGGGTTCATAGGTGATGAGGGTCCCTGCAAACCAGAATCATGTACAGTTTCTTCTCTTCGCATTCACACTAGAACGATGGACGATAGTAGCAATACTTGTATTGAGAACAGCCTAGTGGATTGCACCGATTCCGATTTTCCTGTATGTACATTAGACGATGTTTTTTCTCAATACAATATTCATTCCGAAGGGGCAACTCCTGAGAGCGCGGTGCCAGAATTAAAACAATGCATGCTTAATTCCCTTGTTTGGCAAGTGCAAAAATCTCCTATTTATAAATCCCTCAAAAAATCACTGCTTTCTCTTCACACCAGTACTCTGTCATTTGGTGGTGAATTATTGCTTAAAACGAGTATTATGATGAAAAAAGATGGCCAATGGCGTAACCAATACGATCAGGCACTTTTGGATTCAGGTGCTTCTCACACCTTCATAGACGAACAATATGTACTACGACACAGCATTCCTACTTCCAAAGTAGATTGACCATTAGAAGTGAAAAATGCTGACGGCTCTAACGGAGCAATAGGTCAAGTAACTCATATGGTTACACTTATTATTACCATTCAAGGACATTCAGAAGTTATAGATGCTTATGTTTCTCGCTTAGGATCTCACTGACTAATCATCGGGTATGATTGGCTTTACCGGCACAACCTGGATGTTGATTGGGTGAACAAATCAATTTCCTTTCCTCATTGTATCTCTTATTGGAAGATCATGGGTCTAGGACCCGAAGTGGTTTCCCCTTCCATGTGTGTAATAGAAGAAGGACTAAAAGAGAAGGTCCCTGAAACGTACCATGAGTTTCTAGATGTCTTCTCAGAAAAGGAATCAGAACGCATGCCCGAGTGAAAGCCCTGGGATCATGCTATAGATCTTAAACCCGATTTCATACCAAAAAAGGGAAGAGTGATTCCTCTTTCAGACGTCGAAATGGAGGAGGTTCGCACCTTCATTGATAAAGAACTCAAAAAAGGGTACATAAGACCTTCTAAGTCCCCTCAAACTGCGCCTGTATTTTTTATTCCAAAAAAAGACAGAAAAAAGAGACTTGTTATGGACTATCGTTATCTAAATGAAGGTACCATCAAAAATGTGTACCCGCTCCCCCTAATTTCCACTCTCATTGATCGGCTAAAAGATGCTGACATGTTTACTATGCTAGATCTGCGATGGGGATACAACAATGTACACATCAAAGAAGGTGATGAGTGGAAAGGAGTGTTTGTAACACCAATTGGGGCATACGAACCAACCATTATGTATTTTGGAATGACTAACTCACCGCCTACATTCCAACAGATGATGAACAATATCTTTAATGACCAATATGCTGTATTAGTAATCTACATTGACGATTGTATGATATTTACTAAAGGAAAAACCAAAGTAGAACACGAAAACATTGTAAAAGAGGTATTAATGAGATTACGAGAGAATGATTTGTACGTTAAACCGGAGAAATGTGCATTCTCCAAGGACAAAGTGGACTTTTTAGGCATGGTAGTATCTAAAGAGGGGGTAGAAATGCAAGAAAAGAAGGTGTCAGGGGTATTAGATTGGCCAACTCCTACACATCTCAAACAACTGCAAGGCTTCCTCAGACTCTGTAACTATTATCGACACTTCATCGAGGGGTTTGCTGAGATCGCTAGACCACTTAACGATCTAACCAAAAAGAATACACCATTCACATGGGGTCCTCAGCAAAAAGAAGCCTTTGAAACATTAAAGAACAAATTTCATGAAACTCCACTCCTCGCTTACCCAGACCGGAATAAGGAGATGAGGGTAGAAACGGATGCCTCAGATATAGCTACTGTACAGGGCCAGTTCTTTCCGTAAAATACGAAGATGGACATTGGTGACCTTGCGCTTTCATTTCCCATTCTTTTGATAGTGCTGAGCGCAATTACCCTATTTACGATAAAGAGCTCTTGGCGGTTATTTGAGCTCTGGAAGAGTGGAGGCACTACCTAATCAGTAGAGAAGGTTTCGAGATTTGGACAGACCATAAGAATCTCAAATACTGGAAAAAGCCGCAAACTCTATCCAGTAGACAAGCAAGATGGCATGCCTTACTACAAGAGTTTAATTACCTGTTTGTTTACAAACCAGGTTCATCGAATGGCAGAGCTGATGCCTTATCCAGGCGTCCAGATCATGGTGATGCTGTTCAAGATCATAATACGAACATTACGGTTTTACCACCTTTCTTATTTTTGAACAATGTTTCATTAGAATCTTCCTTTTTCAATACATTACAATCTGAATCATTAGCTTTGGGCGTTGATTCTATCGATGACTTCTCTTTCAATTACAATAACAATATTTTCAAAAATAACAAAAACAAAGTCTTTGTTCCTCCATCTTTACGTACTCAACTTTTAAATATTTGCCACGACTCCCCAATCAGCGGACATTCTGGACAAGGACGTACCATACATCTTCTTACTCGATATTTCTCATGGCCTGGTGTCACCAAAGATGTTAAACAATATGTAGACAGCTGCCAAGCATGCGCCCTCACGAAGGGAAAGTCAACAGCACTGGCAGGAAAACTTATTCCCTTACCCGCCCCAAAACATCCGTGGGAAGACATTTCTGTAGATTTTATTACCAGTCTACCACCATCCCTTTCATTTACAGCAATTTGCATAGTAGTAGACCGCTTCTCCAAAGAAGTCATTTTCATTCCTTGCTATGATACTGTTTCATCCAAGGACTTAGCAATCATTTTCAGAGACAATGTTTGATGTATACACAGACTACCCTCTACAGTAGTATCAGACAGAGGACCCCAGTTCATATCGGACTTTACTACACAGCTTTGCAAGCTTCTTGGGATTTCCCAAAAGATCTCTACCGCCTATCACCCCCAAACTGATGGCCAAACCGAGAGAATAAATTGGGAATTGGAACAGTATCTCCGAGCTTACGTAGCTAAACATCAAGGAGATTGGGCACAATGGATCAAAATGGCTCAATTCCATCACAACAACTCCCTCACTACCGCCACTGGCACTATTCCTTTCGCCATCACACAAAATTATGCCCCTCACATGGGATTCGAAGGAAGTGCCAAGAACTTAGCTGGTGAATTCATAGGAGAAATGAGCCGTTCCCACAAAGAAGTAGAAAAAGCTTTAGAAGAAACTAGAGAAAGGATGAGGTGTACAGCGGACAAAAGAAGGTCTGAAGCACTGGAGTATGAAAAGGGTTAGCAGGTCTGGCTATCTATGTACGAATTAAAGTTACCCTATTTGGCCAAGAAGCTAACTCAAAAATGGATCGGACCATATGAAATCCTAGAGGTCCTTCCAAATGCGGTTAAATTGAAACTTCCCAAACACGTCAAGGTTCATCCTACCGTCAACATCTCTTGCATAAAACCTTACCAACAAACCTTACCTGGACAACCTGTATTACATCCAGATGCGATAGAGATAGACGAAGAAGGGGAGGAGCAATTCGAAATAGACCACATTGCTGCATCCTGCTTCAAAGGCAAGGGTTTACAACACTTAGTCCATTGGAAGGGCTATGACGAAACAGATCGCACATGGGAAACAGCCGACATAATTAACACTGCTCCAGAAGCAGTAGCTGAATTCCACACCAAAAACGCTTCCGCCCCTTGAAAACTCCACGGACTTACTATAGCCGATTTCCAATCCTTATTTTCTTCATACAAACTTTCAAGGGACTTGTCTGGAATTCGAGTCTTAAAGAGGGGGTAATGTTATGATACACAATATTTTCAAAACTTTTTAAAGCACTTATCTTGTACCTTAAATTTACCTTTCATTCTTTCAATGCATGCACATGACCATGGGAACACACATGTGATCCCTGACATCATCAGCCTGTGTATTTAATTTCCGCTCTTCTCTCATGCACTGCTTCTTTATTTCTCAGCATCACACTTCTTTCTCTCACCTTAGTCATCTTTATTACCAACTTCTCTCATGAGATGTATGGTCCGTGCACACACCTGTACAGTATATACAGTGGCTCAAAAAAATGTCCCAATGTTTGGCTACTTTGGAAAGATTTGACATTTGCAAGAGACCCAAAAGGTATTAGCTCTATCCCTTGCAAGGTCATCGATAGCTCTAGCCCTTGCCCTGAAGATGAGCCCTTGGTCATGTGATTTGATTGCCATGGCACTGAGATATAACCATATTAAAATGACATGTCATTGGGACACTTATTTGACCCTAATGTTATCAGCCATTATTTAGTAAATAACATAAAG
>JBBPRX010000459.1:0-15068 GCA_038093195.1 Boletus fagicola | reverse complement strand
CTAGAACATAAGTCTAGAACATATCAGGGTGAAAGGCATGATGTCAAGGTCATAAAGGTCCTAGAACAATAGTCTAGACCAGACCGGTTCTGTAATGTGATCACAAATGTGTCACAGGACCTAGAATATGTCAATAGACATATGGTTAACCCTCAATAGTGAAAGAATATGAATAGTGAAAATAAAAGAAATTGTGAAGGATAAAGAAATGGATATAGGAAATCCATAATCGGACCTAGTGGATAATCACAATTCCAATCAAATAGAGTGTCATTGACATAAACTATTGTGACTATGAGGGTAGTTCCCTTCTTCCAGTAGAGGAAAATTCCAGCATCAGACTTCAAATGCTCGAAACCTAGTTCTGTCATGGACTCATTAAGGGTTTGCCACCAGGCAAGACCAGCTTGTTTAAGTCCGTATAGTGCTCGGTTTAACCAGAGCACATTATGTTCTTTTCTGAGAATTTTAAAGCCTTCTGGTTGTTCCATGTAAATCTCCTCATCGAGCTTTCCGTAGAGGTAGGCACTTCGGACATCAAGTCCAGAAATATACCAGTCTTCTAGTGCAGCGAGTGCTAGCATAAGCCAGACCGTTTCATAATGGACGACAGGTGAAAATATTTGGTCAAAGTCAATTCCTTTGACCTGAGAGAAGCCTTTCGCCATCAAGCGGGCTTTCTTCCACCTGTCGGACTTCACGTTGAAGATCCATCGGTTCTTAATGACCTTCCTGTTTTTAGGCTGGTCCACTAGATCAAACACCTTTTGCTGCCGGAGAATGTCTAGTTTTTCTTGACAGGCAGACCGCCAGGGGATTTGTTGATCCAGCGATAGTGCAAGTATATCCCAGTAGGACCATTCACATGGAGTCTTTTGATCCTGGTGTGTGGAGGTCAGGTGTGCAGAATATGCTTCACAGTTTGCCTGGCTTGGAGTTTCTGTAGGATTGTCATTACAGATTGCTTGGGAACAGAGAAGACAAATTATTGGAATTGTGGTTATCCACTAGGTCCGATTATGGATTTCCTATATCCATTTCTTTATCCTTCACAATTCCTTTTATTCTCGCTATTCATATTCTTTCACTATTGAGGGTTAACCATATGTCTATTGACATATTCTAGGTCCTGTGACACATTTGTGATCACATTACAGAACCGGTCTGGTCTAGACTATTGTTCTAGGACCTTTATGACCTTGACATCATGCCCTTCACCCTGATATGTTCTAGACTTATGTTCTAGACTATCACATGACTATTATGTCATATCCTGTGATCAGGAACCAGGGTATCTTACCCAGGGTATAGGGCCTATCTATGATGTCATACACTTATCTTTAGAGTACAGGATTTTACTCCTCATGGACTTATATGATAGCTTTATCGTCCAATAGCATTACAACCCATAGACCAGGGTTCAGGGTATTGCCTGTTTAGGCTTTGTCTGCCTTGTACAGACGAGACACTTACTATACCCGTCAGACACAGGTTGGTCTGTGCACCATGTACAAGACATATATATAGTGGGCCTTACTGTCCACTTTCTATAGTGTTTATTGAATGTGTCTTCTGACACATTTACTTTCCTCTCAGTCCTCTATAAGGACTTCAATAACTCAATCATAGCCTTCTACTAGGCTTTCCTCATACACTTCTAGTCCTCGTCATTCCTCTCTAGTGACTTGCACTATCTAGTCCCTCCTTGGACTACTCTGTCTACTTGTCATACCTCAACTCTTGTTATTGGTGTAAGAACCACTACACCATTTCCTCTTTGCTGTTCACCTCTGTCGTGGTATTTCTATTTGGATTACCAGAAACTCTTGTCCAGTTTCAATAGGTTATGAGCCCTGAATAGGCTCTTATCTTATTCGCACAGGTTTTTAGCTGGTGCTCACAAATCTGTCGTTTCAACAATCTATCAGAGCCAAGCGACACAAGAGAGATGAGTTTACTTGACTATGGTTTGGTTGATTATCTTTTTCTTATTATGCTTGATGGTTTAATTCCATCTTGTTTACCTTGCCATCTTTTTGGGCATTTGGTTATTGACAGAAACCTTTTTCATCCTTTTGTGGATTTGTTCTGAGGACAGATCAATTGATCTAGTTTACAGACATCCTCATTGAGTTATTCGATTGGACTTGCATTTGCATTCCATTATCGAAACCCAAGGATCGTCTACTCCTCAGACTCCACATTGGACTTGTCGGGTTGATCCTACTTTTAGGCCTCAAGAGGTTTCTTCTTTATCTGGCACTCTGTTGACTTCTACCTTCCTTGATAGTCATTCTACAGTATCAATCAAGGAAGCATACCACTTGGTATCTCAGTACCAGTTGGTATTTCCATTCGGAACTCAACATCTACCTTTCCGATCAGCCGTAATGATCAAGAAAGCATACCATCTGCATTGGTAGTCACTTCACCTATGAATTCAATCCATAAAGACACAAATGGTATTACCCCTTCCATAAGACCAGAGCTACCTCCAGCCCAACGACCACCCACACCACATCCTCTATTGTTGTTTTATCAATGACCCAACGATCTATTCTTTGTGATCCTTTACGACTAGTGGAATGACCTGTTTTAACAGATTCACGGTCACTATCCTGTCATGACTTCGACAACAGTCAATCACTCCAGTCATCCAGACCAGCTTCACCTCTACTTCCAGACTCATCCCCAAATTGTAAATGTCAGTCAACGATTCACAGAACCCCTCATCATTCTGGATCTCTCAGACAGAGTTATGCTTTTTCTGGAACAACCACTGGTGCAGATTTGCCGCATGCCTCACACAGAACAATTCACCGTCCAGGACGATGAAGGGCAACAGTGGATTAGGGATATTGTGAGGTTCTTTTTACAGCCCTCATTACCTCTCTCCAAGATACCTGGTCCCAAAGTGACTTTGGAGACCACAGCTCATCTTGCTCAGCCAGTGACATTTGATATGCACACTCATGGCTTTAGACGATCTGTTTCGGAAGAGAAATGGGATATGCTGATAACCTCTACAGAATATTTGGATGAAACTTTCTGGATGCTTTATGATGCTGCTGGACTCTCATTTCCCCAGCTTCTTATGCCACTATGCTTTTTACCCCAGTTCATAATCAAGGCTGGGAGATCCTGAATCGTGATCATCATCAATATCAGGATATTCAACTTTTGTTCTTGTCCCTCAAGCCAAATCTCCTCTTTACTGGGCTTCACCATGAATTCAACACTCCTGAGGTGTTTATCTCACCACATTCCTTGATGGAAAGTGAAGGAGATCGGATCATTGGCATGAATGGTGATTTTATCCATTTCATTTATATGGGACATGTACAAGTTGATTTATGGGATATTCCCACACAGCGTAGGTGGAATGAGAAAGCAGAAGAACTCTTTCAACAAGAGTTTCTTACTGCTTATCATTCTATCTGGAATGACCATTGTTCTCTTGTCCGGGATTTTCAATCTCATGGACTTTTTACAGCTCAACATTCTACCAATTTACTTACCGTGTGTCTTCGCGAGGCAAATATACCTAACAGCACTGCTAGTCAGGTTGTTGAGGTAATTGCTCGGTATCGCATTACAGTATCTGCACAGAGCAACATGCTCAGAACAAACATCAATGAGCAAGAGAACTTTGATAGGAGGCATAAAGAGTTGCTCAGATTCTTGGCAATGATAATCCTTATGTGATATACCTCAATCTCACAGCTGATGCCATTTTGGCAACACCAGGCATGGTTAGAAGATCACCAAGACTTAATCAGAACTAGATTATCTAACAAGAATTTGCTTAATTGCATATCTTCCATTTGTCATTTGACATTTGGACTTTGAATTCCTTGTATAGAAATTTGGTATAGGTCTTAATTCTTTGCCACTGTTCTATTGAACAAGTGTCTTATCCAATCATTGATTGATATGGATCAAAGAATAGCCTATTAATTGAGATTCAGTTTTGAACTCAAAATCATGTTAATTTTACCATGATTATTCTGATGGTGATTTTACTTCTTATGTACAACCATTGTTTTACGCCTATCAGCCTATATAAGAAAGAGGATCTTTTGATCATTGGATGGATGTCTGGTATTAAAGACAAGTTCTTTCATAACCTTTTTAATATGATCATAATAAGATGCTGATGATTATTCTCTCATCTTATTAGATTTGAGTATGATTGGGTATTTCAACTGGATTTACAATCCTTTGACTTTGTTCTTTGAACATTGCCCTGAATCAACCATCATGTTTCAATTATTGAATGTCACATCAGGAAGTTTCATATATGTACATGTTTGACACAGGAAGAATTTCTTAAGTTTTCTGCTTGCAATTTTCTTGCAGCAGACAAGCCTTGCTGTTCTACAGCTTGTTTAGCTCATTATAACTTTTGGATTATTCCTTTATTGTCACATGATGAAATTCTGAGATCTTTTGTGGTTTAATCCAGTTCTTTCATTGATCTCATTTGCGCGATTCTTTCATGGACTACTGTTATTTCAACATAGAAACCATTTATGAATCTTGTCAAGTGCATTTGATTTGATCTTTGATTTATTCATTCTATGAAAAACTATTATCCTTGTTTCACAAGGAGTCTCTAATTTGAATCGAGACATTCTACCTTCATTGTTAACTATGAAGAGATAGTTTTTTCATTGAACTGGATTGATGAATCCTCTTTGAAGATTTTTTCATCTTCTATCATATGATTCACATCAATGATATGATCCATGATCTCATCTTGTATCCTGATATGGAACTCAAATTCTAAAGCCCATCTATTACCAAGAAGAAAGCTCTTAATTGAGTCTTAGCTTCTTGAGGGATTTAATCCTTTTTGGGTTATATAATCAAGTTGCAATGAACTAAAAGGATATTTTTTCAATAGGTTTTGTCATGAGCATAATTCGACTTCTACCCGGATTAACATGCGAATTTGGCTGTTCCCACCATGACCCTTTCAGTCATGAGATCACCAACCACTCAAGATTAGAAACAATGTAGAGCAATCATGCTGTCTTGGACACATGATCATTCACCTCCTCTCTAAATCCAGTCATTACCGATATTGGTTTAGTAACTTCACGACACTGTTTCAATCTTTCCTTAGGAGTCATAGGATGGAGTGAGTTTGTCCTCTCCTCGTGACTTATGGGAATTATGGTTGTTATTAACTTCTTCCACTATGTCATATGACATTTGGTTGAATTTAGGAGTTGATTCATTCCTTCTGAAAAACTTACTGCATTCTAAAGGAACTGACTACTGTCCCTCTGACTCTGTCACGGGATTTTTTGGTTCTTCATGAACAAGGAATTTTGTTCATTATTGAATGAATCACTTTTACTCCTATCACTCTGGTACGTCTATTGTTTGATGGTTATTTTTATTGCTCTATGTTCGGAACAAGGGGAGATTTTTTGCCTTTTTGCCTTGCTGTTTTGCCTTGTCTTTGTTGTTCTTTTACCTTTTGCCGTTCCTATTCCGTGTGGTCCATTGCAGGAAAGATGTCTTCAACACATCAGGACACATGAACTGGTTGCACTGGCGTTACAACATTGACAAATATCCTGTTGCATTTTGCATTTGGATACTCCATTTGTTTTTACAACTGGAAGATGCTATTTTACAGCATTAGGCCAGCATTTACAACACATTCCATTTGTGTTTGCATTTGGAAAGGCAATTGATGAACCAGCTTTGAGCTCTGGATCATTTGCCATCATGACTTTATTTATCATTCCTCGTTTTATCTTGAACTAGAGCATGGATCTTCATGCTGATAGAGTCTAAATGACTAGCTCTATTTATTTAAGTCATTGATGATCACAAATGTTGTATCATCTTTCTATTATGGCTCTTGGGTTGTTCCTTGCATTGATGCAGGAATATATACCTCAATCCATATTCTCCTTCTAACCGAATATTATGATTGGTCAAGACTTGACATATCTGTCATCCTGATAATATTGCCTTGTCACCAATTGACCATATCATTTCACCGAAGTAGAACCAAGATTTATCATGTTGTTCTTATGCTTCTGGAGCATGATGACAAGGTATGTTTGTACACACCTTTGACCAGTTTATGGAAAAGAGATGTCATCTCATTGCATGTGTTGCATACTGTACCTGCTTTGTTTGAAACAAGCAGAGACCATCTATTGAACATCTTGTTCATATCCTTCCAACTCTTTATGGAAGAAGACACCAGTTTTAGTGATTACCTCTTTTGAGGATTTAACCTTTGTTAGACAGAAAAAGAGATCTTACTGGACATGGGCTTGTGGATCTTGCCTTAGAAGCCGAAGCCAATGGTTATTGCGATTTATGTTGCCTATGAAGGAACCAACCACCTCTGGCTTCAATATTAGCTCTTGGAAGCATACCAACTTCTAGGCACCCTCTCACCACATCCAGAAGATTATGTATATGTTGTGGATTTAAATCCACAGTCGGATTGAACCATCATGTTCAAATTGTTTTATGGAGAAAAACAAATGACAATCCTACCTTATTAAAGTTAGACGACAACAATGGAGAATTTAATTCAGAGATCTTTGCAAGCCTGCAAAACTTGCAAGACATTGGACCATTCACAGATACAGCCATATCTTGTGAATTCCACTTTTATTTCAAATTGATCACGGTTCCACACCACCATTACAATCCGGTCCTTTGGAGCGAACAGCCTCCAAGTCACTTCCTATCACAGTTCTTGTATGCATTCATAATGCATATCATCCAATGAAGATCTGGACAGATCATTTATTATATCAGAGATGAAGGAAGTTTTAGACTTTTATTTTTGACCAGATTTGATCGATCAAACTGAATCAATTCTTTCATCAAGCCATTAGCCTCTGCTTTAAAGCATGCTTCATCATCAAGATGATTATTCCTTGACTCAACTTTGCAGAAATCTTATTCCATTCACCTACTATTACCACCACTCCTCTTGTCTCTTGCATTCCCAAAAGCTGGAAACTTCGGACACAGACAGAGATGTTGAAAGAAGCTTTTCTTACAAGCTTATTGTTCAGAGAACTCAACAAGGAGATTCAGTGGAATACTAGAGGATTTTGAAGGTCAGCGGTTACAGGTTGTCAACCTACTGAGATTGTTAGACATCGTTTAAACGATTGTCATGATGCTTTGTCATCAACATCTCAAAGCATTGCCTTGAACAAGCAATGATATAAGTATATACTGATTGAGATCAGATTCTGGGATTCTATTTCAGATCTTTAACTTTTATCCAGATCTGATACACTCATTGAATACAGTGATCTTTCTATCACCTTTTATTCTTTACTTACACCCTATATGATAGGAGATATGGAGTTGATGAAGACACTCCTTTAATCTGCAGCTTTGGAGATACCACATCGCTCTTTTGTTGAGATTCAAAAAAGCTAAGTTCTTTCAAGTTATGATTTTGCAAATCAGAGTTTTTGTGCTTTACACACACTCTGAATTTTACCAGGATTTACATCCTGAGACCTTTGAGACTTGTTTAAGCTTATGCTTACAAGTTTGGAAAGTGCATTCGCACAACCTCCTTTGAATTGTTGATGAACCACTGTCTTGGACATGGAAGTCATTAATGAAACAATTGAAAAGTTTCCAATTTTCTCAATAAGGTTATTTGCAATTCATACTTGATCAAATCTTGATTACTTTATTGATCTTTCTTTCAATGTTGTTATCTGGGAATTAATTCCCTGATTATCTTTTCACCAAATTGTTGTTTGACATTTTGAGACAATATTTGACAAAGATCATCTTCTCTTCTTCATAAGCTGATTCAAGACTTTGTCTTGA
Organism: Boletus fagicola; assembly: GCA_038093195.1. NCBI lineage: Eukaryota > Fungi > Basidiomycota > Agaricomycetes > Boletales > Boletaceae > Boletus > Boletus fagicola. The sequence goes on along the minus strand of JBBPRX010000459.1, from coordinate 7,226 downwards.
CTCTTCTACACAGACTGGGAAAGAGACATCTGTTCATCAATGTTACTCCTTTGGAGATCAGCTTGCCAGACCTTTAAAGTCTTATGGCACTTGAGAAGATTTTTTATGAAAAATCAGATCTAACTTGCTTATCTCACAAGTGACCAATTTATTTTGGTTTCACTTCTTTTAGGTGACAAACATTAATAGCGAAGGGGAGTATCATAATTGTGGTTATCCACTAGGTCCGATTATGGATTTCCTATATCAATTTCTTTATCCTTCACAATTTCTTTTATTCTCTCTATTCATATTCTTTTGCTATTGAGGGTTAACCATATGTCTATTGACATATTCTAAGTCCTGTGACTTGTTTATGTCACATGACAGAACCGGTCTGGTCTAGACTGTTGTTCTAGGACCTTTATGACCTTGATGTCATACCCTTCACCCTGATATGTTCTAGAGTTATGTTCTAGACTATCACATGACTATTATGTCATATCCTGTGATCAGGAACCAGGGTATCTTACCCAGGGTATAGGGCTTATCTATGATGTCATACACTTATCTTTAGAGTACAGGATTTTACTCCTCATGGACTTACAGTATATGATAGCTTTATCGTCCAATAGCATTACAACCCATAGTTCAGGGTTCAGGGTATTGCCTGTTTAGGCTTTGTCTTCCTCGTACAGATGAGACACTTACTATACTCATCAGACACAGCTTGGTCTGTGCACCATGTATGAGACATATATATAGTGGGCCTTACTGTCCACTTTCTATAGCGTTTTTTGAATGTGTTTTCTGACACATTTACTTTCCTCTCAGTCCTCTATAAGGACTTCAATAACTCGATTATAGCCTTCTACTAGGCTTTCCTCATACACTTCTACTCCTTGTCATTCCTCTCTAGTGACTTGCACTATCTAGTCCCTCCTTGGACTACTCTGTCTACTTGTCATACCTCAACTCTTGTTATTGGTGTAAGAACCACTACACCATTTCCTCTTTGCTGTTCACCTCTGTTGTGGTATTTCTATTTGGATTACCAGAAACTCTTGTCCAGTTTCAATACAAATTAGGTTCATTCCCCCCTTCCCAGACTATGTGTTCTATGTCTGCTTCAGAGTTCATAGAGGATTTAGGTCTGGGGGAATCTAGCATAGCTCTGAGAATCTGTTGTGAGGGGCCAGGATGCAATGTCTCGTGTTGGGACTGGCCTACTATTTCCTTCCAGTGACTTTGGTTCTCAATGTCCTTAATCTGGCTAAGGGGGTGTCAATGGTCCCCATAGATATTTCCAGGGTGTGTGGGAGGACATCAGATATGCTCGAAACGGTGTGGTAGCACCGGAGGGTTATCCAAAGTTGGTACTCATTGTGGAGGAGTTATAGGTGGTGGAATATCATCATCACCAGAATCATCAGGAGCTTGTGGAGTTGGGGTCCATGGTGGAGGTGGTGGTTGCTTGTTGCCAGTATGTTCCCTAGTCTTTCTTGGACGATCCAGTTCTTCCTCTTGTGAGAGGGTATCCGGTTTAGGAGCAATTTGGTTGTCCGGAATTTCAGAGTAGTCATGGGTATGAGGGACATTTGGCAGTTAGCACCAAGTAGTAGGACAGCGAGGAAAAAATGTCTCATCGAACAAAGTGTGTGCAGCAGTGAATACAGTGGCTCAAAAAAGTGTCCCAATGTTTGGCTATTTTGAAAGATATGACATTTGCAAGAGACCCAAAAGGTGTTAGCTCCAACCCTTGCAGGGTCATCAATAGCCCTAACTCCTGCCCTGAAGATGAGCTCTTGGCCATGTGATTTGATTGCCATGACACTGAGATATACCATATTAAAATAACATGTCATTGGGACACTTTTTTGAGCAACATATCTATTGTACAATTTTAGTATTTTATATGCCCTCCCTTTTCTTTTATCACTGCTGCTAGTCTTATAGGCATGCTTTCTATTAATCTTTGACACTCCTCAACCTCTATCTTGCCCCACTCCACTTCACTCCTCTCCTAAAGCTCCCAAACCCTCTTAGTGGTATTGCATAGCTGTTGAGCTTTTTTTTGAGGATTTGCCAGAGATGCTCAATGGAATTAAGGTCTTGTGATTGTGCTGGTCAATCAAGAACCTTGATCCCTTGAGATTCCAGCCACTCCTGGGCTCTTTTAGAGGTGTGCTTTGGATCATTATCTGATTGAAAGATAATACTCTCCTCAGGAATTCCAGGATTTTCCATAGTAGGAAGCAGATTATCCTCCAAAATGGAGACATACTGCTCAGCATTCATCCTCCCTTCCACCTCTGCAAGGATTCCCACTCCATTCCAACCCATGCATCCCCAAACCATCAAGGAACCTCCTCCAAACTTCATTGTCTCCTATGTTTTCTTGTCTTGGAAAGGCTTTCCTGCCATTTTCCAGACATACTTCCTTCCATTTGACCTAATCCTGTTGGTCTTGATCGCATCTGACCAAATGACCCTAGTCCTGTCCCCCACAGTCCAATGTTGGTGCTTGAGAGCAATGGCCAGCCTATGTTGCATATGCCTAACAGACAAGAGTGGTGTCTTTTCTTGACCATGGACTTTAGAGATGCAGACTTGTGAACATTGTGAATAGTATGGGAAGAGACAGGAGAGGAGAGGGCAGAATTGATGAGATGCATTGCCTGGACAGCATTTTCAACCTTGCTGGAGGTAATACCAGAAACAATTCCCCTTCGACCAATAGGAGAAAGCTTGGAAGGACATCATAATTTGATATTGGATGGATCTCTTTGATAACTCTGGCCACACTAGACTTCCCCAGACCAGTTTTGGAGGATATTTTTCTATCAGAAAGTCCAGATTCAGAGAGAAAAAGGATATTGTTATGATATACTATATTTTCAAACTTTTTAATATGATTACCTTGTACAACATTTTACCCTTCATACTTCATGATGCATGCACGTGACCATGGGAACAGACACATGATCAGATCTATGATCCATGACATCATCAGCACGTGTATTTAATTTCCGCTCTTCTCTCATGCACTGCTTCTTTATTTCTCAGCATTATTCTTCTTTTCTCACATTAGTCATCTTTATTACCAACTTCTCCCACGAGAAGCATGGTCCGTGCACACATCTGTATAGTATATAAGGTAGACACTTGACGACTGGAACTCCAGTCTAATCCATTTGTTCCTTCATGGAATTTGTTAAGGTTGCTACTGGTGGTAGAACCTTGACAAGTGACTCGAGTGCATAGACTCGACTGTGGGTCACAAACCAGGTGGTAGCCTGACTTGTAAGGCTAGTCGGTATCTGTGGAAGCAAAAGGAAGACAGAATGTCCTCAGGGGTGGACGGTGGGAGTAGTCCTGGTTGGACTACGACTGCTGAGGGGTGACTGGGAAGTCCTTCCTTGGGGTCGATAGGCCCAAGGGGTGTCAATGAAGGCAGGGATGGTTGACGGTTGACCAGACGGTAGGTGAGGTAAGAGGCGCCGACTCTATGAGAACTTGACAGGTGAGGAAGCCTGAAGGTGGTGGTCTACCCTGAGTGGGTTGCTGGAGAATGCTCTAGAAGGGAGAGCCTGCCCAGAGATGGTCCAAAACCTAACCCTAGATAGGGCCCTAATGGACGAGTGAGAGAAGCCGAGCGAGAGGGTCTTGAGCTGGGGACAAGGTGAATTCCAGTGAGGGGTTGATGGTGATGTCTGGGGATGGCCCAGAGAGAAGGTGGGTAGGTGAAGGTGACAAGAGCGACCAGTGCTGAAGAGATCAAGCAAGAGGAGATCGCAGGGAACTTGAGCCTCAGAGGCTGAAGGCTGACTTACTATCCTTGGTAGAGTCTTAGACTAGCACGAGGGCTTGTGCAGTCAAGAGTACACAGAAATGAGTAGGTTCAAGTTAAAGAGACGTTACAGGCAGCGCTCTAACTTATATACTACTGTGAGTTAGTTAAGGGCAGGTCACCCAGATAAGGTAATAGTCTTTAGGGCAGGGGAGAATGCCCAGAAAGGAAGGATTGTCATGTCACGAGAAGTCATGTGGTATGTGTCAGGGAAGATGTGTTGTGTGAAAGGACGAGGCAGTGGAGATGCATCGCATCGCATAGGAACACGAGGTTATGTGTCTGGGGCGAGATGGGAAGGAAGGGGTGAAACCAGGGTAGAGGCTGAGAAGGACCAGCTCTCGGGTGAACCAGGATCAGGAAGGCAGTGGGATAGCCTTCGGGAAAGATAGGATCATCTAGGTGATGACTTGGGAAGATTAGGATCAATGATGCTGTGGGGGGACAGCACTCAGGTGAGGTTGGGGATCCAAGGGGAGGAGTCCAGAAGGACAACTATTGGAGGTAGTCATCAAGAGGGAGTCCATGGCAGGGATCTTGGGGAAGGATCCAGGGCGAGTCCAAGGGAACACTACTGGGGGTAGTTGTCTAGGAGGGAGCTGCAGGGGATCTTGGGGAAGAGTCTTCCAGAGTAGCATCAAGGGTGAAGGGTCTCCATCGGAGATCATGACTCAGGGTATACAGGAAGGGAGGCGAAGGGGAGCCGCTTTAGGAAAAAGTGTACCCAATCATAACAGAATTAAGGCGTGACTTCATCCTCCTCATCTCTCATTAGTTGGTCCTCTGTGCATTTTCCTTACTGTCAGATTGGTGTAGTCTGCAATCAGTTTGGCCGGTGTTGCTTTCGGAATTAATTCCGCAACAGATATTCGCTCTAATAGAAGCAGAAATGGATTTTCTGATGAAGTAGGGTTAGCTGGGTGGTATTCCTGCCCTTTATATTGCTCAGGATTATGTAAGTTACATAATGAGATAGGGTTGAAGTACAGCATCCATTAGAATCTTAACTCCAAAGCCTCAACTCCAATCATATCTATGAAACTGTGCTTATTCCGGATGGAGTAACTCCAATCACCTCCAAACCAGTATTCTGAATCAAACGAGATGAAAAAGAGAACATGGAATGGTACAAAGTCCAAATAGTTGCACACAGCTTCACACAAAAGGAAGGAGTTGACTACCAGGAAGTACATATTTGCTCCAGTAGCAAATCTTGACTCCGTTCAAACCCTAATTGCCTTGGCTGCCAAATACGATTTGGAGTTAGATCAAATGGACGTCTCCACAGTGTATCTCAACGGAGAACTGGAAGAGGACCTATACTGTACATGTCCCCTCCAGAAGGCATTCCGATCCAACCTGGATATTGTTGCAAACTCTGGTGTTCCTTATATGGACTAAAACAGGCTGACTGGACTTGGAACAAAACACTGGACTGGAAACTCAGAGATCTCAGATTTGTCCACCTGGACGCTGAAATATGCCTCTATGTATTCCGGAAGGATGGACAAATTTGTTTCCTAGTTGTCTATGTTGACGATCTCCTCCTAGCCGCTACCACTCGAAAATTCATGAACTCCATTAAAGCAAAACTCTCCGCTGCTTTCAAAATGCATGACCTCAGAGAAGCTAGGTACATCCTCGGAATCGAAATCAAGTGAAACAGAAAACTCCGGACCATCTCCTTGTGCCAATCCCAGTATTGCTGCACAATCTTGGAGCGAACTGGCATGTCCACATGCAAACCAGCATGGACTCCAACTCTCCGCAAATGATCCAACAGACGATTGCATCGTCTTGGAGATGACCATTGAAGGAAAACAGGTCTCCTACCTAACGATCATAGGATCATTGATGTACCTTATGCTCAGAACACATCCAGACATCGCATATGCAGTTGGTGCACTCAGTCATTTCAGTGCAAAACCCAAACCTATTCACTGGGAAGTAGCAATGTGTACTCTGGTACGTGCAAGCCACCAAGAACATGGAACTCCAATTCAATGGAATGGAGCTTTCCACGGACATGGACTTCCATGGCTACTCCGACACTGGTTGGTCTCAGGAGTTGGACAATTCCTGCTCCACTTCTGGTTTTGTCTTCATCAGCACCATGGAGCTATCTCCTGGTCTAGCAAACCGTAAAGTATGGTAGCCCTTTCCACCATGAAATTAGAGTACATCGGACTCAGCAATGCCGGACAGCACTTGGCCTGGCTCTGAACCTTCTTCAATGAAATAGGACATGCACAAAAGGCCCCCACTGAACTATTCTGCGACAACCAAGCAGCCATCATTCTATGTCAAGATCCACAATTCTGAGCTCAGACCAAGCACATCCAATGCAAGTATCACTTCGTCCAGGACGACCTGGTCAGAAAGGGAGAAGCAACAGTCTGATATGTTTCCACCAAAGATATGGTGGTGGACATACTTACAAAACTGCTCATAAAGGAACAGCATTGGAAGTTTGTTTGAGGTATGGGATTACAACTACACTTGAGTGGGAGTGACAAATTACTACTCACTCTGGAAGAGATTCTGGTTCTCCGACCCTCTAAGGAACCCACATAGATACTCCACTACCCCCAGAGTTCAGGAGCTCAAACTCCATAGGCTGAGATCTCCTACTCCAAAGTTTGGGAGTATTTACTCTGGAGCGCTGTCTTCTTATTACAGTACTGGACTGTCATCTGGCTATAACCATTACTATACTTTTCCCTTCCTTTGTCTCCCCTGACAGTTATTGAGGTACAAGTGTGCCTCCACCACATACTATTTAGACTTCCACTTCTCTCTCTAACACCTCAGTTGTTTTTGCCCCTTTGGCAACAGCTGAGGTGAGTTGTCTCTTACATATCATTTACTCTGAGACTGATGTACATGAGCTCTGGTATGATTATATAGAGTAAATACATCAGCTGTTTTCACCCCTTTGGCAACAGCTGAGCTCTGATACAATTAGCACCAGACTTGCTCTGCTGAACTCTGGACCTTTGGACCTCCGGACTTTGACAGAAGTACAAAGGTACTCCAGGCAGAGATGACAGCAAGGAAGGAATGATGTGGGAGACACTCACACCATATGATAGTCAAGAGTGGTGGAATGAGCAAGAGATGCTTGACTAAGCAAGTAAGGTATTCTAGTGATCCGAGGAGGATTCCGAGGATAGTGGCCTCAAGAGAGACACTGATAGAACTATGAGGGATCTGGTGAAGAGCCTATCATATTGGGGTGCAGGAATGACCCTTTATATACGATACAGAAAGGTGCACAGACCAAGCTGTGTCTAACACTAACTAGGTAATGCCCTTGTACCCTGAAGGGCTATTGGACGATAAACTATCGTACGATGTACTATGTATAGTAATACCCTATACCCTGGATAAAGGGTAT
>JBBPRX010000458.1:0-15073 GCA_038093195.1 Boletus fagicola | reverse complement strand
TATAGGATATTACTATACATAGTACATCTACGATAGTTTATCATCCAATAGCCCTTCAGGATACAAGGGCATTACCTAGTTAGTGTTAGACACAGCTTGGTCTGTGCACCTTTCTGTATTGTATATAAAGGGTCATTCCTGCACCCCAATATGATAGGCTCTTCACCAGATCCCTCACAGTTCTATCAGTACTCTCTTGAGGCCACCATCCTCAGTTTGTTGTTACCCTCCTTGGATTCACTAGAACACCTTACTTGCTCAGTCAAGCATCTCACACTCATTCCACCACTCTCAACTATCATATGGTGTAAGCATCTCCTATATTGTTACTTCCTTGCTGTCACCTCTGCCTGGAGTACCTTCGTACTTCAATATCTGCAAGGTTTGTGTTACAAATGAAGCTACTTGTATCCCTGCAGAACTGATGTGTCGCAACTGGAATACCAGATTTCCGCCACATCTCTGGCATGCCTGAGAATGCAATGAAACAACATTATAGTTGAATGACTGGCAACTTCCACATCACTTTCCCCAGTGATGAGGAGCATAAGCTGAAGGTAGTTATCGCCCTTGATGAAGCTCATCCACTGCAAGAACCGAAAGATTTTCATCATTCAACTGTACTTCTCCAGGTTATCAAGGCATATTCTGCATATGCTCCCATCGCAGATGCAGTTTGGGTAGTTTTTGCATCAACAATGTCGAAGGTTGCCCACTTTGCATCCCTACAGGCTTTGTGTAGGTGTCACCATACTTTTTTTTGCCATCTTGCTAACGAACCTTGTAGTTGACTCTGCAAGAGTTCCAGTCGCCGGCAAATTGTTATTCTCGCCATTTTCTGAGATGGGGTGGGATCAATATGCACCACCTCTCAGGGCCGTTCCATCCTCTGAGGTTGCAAAAACAAAACATATTATACATTATGGCCATCCTCTGTGAGTTTCCACCTCTCGTTTACATGGTTTGTGGGTGGGGTGCTGACTATTCACTGTCAGGTGGGCCTCACTGATGAGCGACACCCACCAAGAGATATTTCAGCTCACCATACAAAAACTGAGCGGGGCTACAAAGTACGAGGGGGAAAATACACATCAGGCACTTGTGGTTCTCACACAGAGATTTGGCCTTGAAGTCTGTTTTGGTCACCATGAAGCTGTTCGCTATGTGGAATTATCTGTTGCGAGTCATCTAAGGGTGTGCATTACAACAACCGAGGATCGCCTTTGGAGCTATACCACTTATCTATCCAAGCCATTCCTCTTGTGTGTTGCCGTGTTTTTACTACACAGAACTCAGGATATATTACAAACCATGTTGAAAATGCTGGAGAGAAAAGCTGACAACGGAATGATCAACATTGGACAACATGGGGAGCTTGTTAGCCAATTGCTCTGGCTCCTTGCCAAAGACCTTTTCATTATTGCCAATGAGAATGGTGATAAGCCTTTCATGCGCGACCCCGGGTTCAAGGCAGAGTTGAATCACTGCAAGATGATATCCGCCATTGCTTTTTTTGAGTTCATATTCGGTGGCAAATTCTGGAGTCGTGCAGGCCCTAATGCCAGGGCAGCATTCAAAGATGCTTATGTGAACTTCTCCCATTGGGTTTCCATGGATGCCAACATCAAACAACAAGAGACTGATAAGAAACCACTCTTCCAATTAGGGTATATCATTCAGTTTGTTTTACCCAATCAATTGTTGATGGTATGTGCAGCATGAACGAATGGACGTTGCGTCACTGGCAGCAAACAAGCACTGTGCAATGCTGCCACAATCAACCATTGATCGACAAAGTGATTCCCATCTACAGTACTTCAAATCTGCCTATGACAAGGACAACTTGAACTGCATGTCACAGATTCTTGTATCAGACAAAGACCATGTTGCTTTGCAGTCTGGCGCATTGTACAACATTCAGAGAGTCCATCCTAGCATTGGTGGACCAGAACTTCCTTTGAACCCTCGTCCTTACATTGCAATCTTAGCCGACCTTGGCCTGGACAAGGTTGGATCTTCGGTGACCTTCCCTACCAGAGGTTCTCCATGATTTGAAAGCAATGCACCATGTCTCCGCATTCATGTGCATGGATTCAGTACCAAGATGTATCCATTTTTACAGGACAACCCTGCAGTATTTGAGATGTTGCAACACCTGGTTCGAATCTGTTACGATTGGGTACACTTTTTCCTAAAGTGGGTCCCCTTCACCTCTCTTTCCTGAATCCCGATCCCTGACGGAAAACCATCACCCTTGATGCTACTCTGGAAGACCCACCATAGATCCCCTGCAGCTCCCTCCTAGACGACTACTCCCAGTAGTCTTCCTTCAGACCCTCCCTGGATCCCTCTCGCCAATCCCTGTCCTGGACTCCCTCCTCGATGACTACTTCCAATAGTCGTCCTTTCGGACTCCTCCCTCGGATCCCTGACCTCACCTGAGTGCTGTCCCCCCACAGCCTCCCTTGACGCTGTACCCACAGCATCATTGATCCTATCCTTCCCAGAGTCATTGCCTAGATAATTCTATCCTTCCCAGAGTCATTGCCTAGATGATTCTATCCTTCCCGGAGGCTATTCCTCTGCCTTCCTGATCCTGGTTCACCCAAGAGCTGGTCCTTCACAGCCTCTCTTCCGGTTTCACCCTTCCCTCTCACGTGATCCTTGACGCATAGCCTCATGCTCCTTCGCAACGCAACGTGTCTCCTCTGCCTTGACATGACCTCGTGACCATTCACACAATGCATCTTCCCTGACATGCCCCACATGACTTCTCGCGACACGACACATCACCACTGCCTCGTCCCTTGACACCACACCTCGTGAGCTGCCACTATGCAACACATCTTCCTGACATGTACCACGTGACTCTTCGCAACGCGATGTGTCTCTCCTTCCCAGGGCATTCTCCCCTGCCCTAAAGACTATTACCTTATCTGGGCAACCTGCCCTTAACTTCTCACAGTAGTATATAAGTTAGAGCGCCGCCTGTAACGTCTCTTTAACTTGAACCTACTCATTCCTGCGTACTCTTGACTGCACAAGCCCTCATGCTAGCCAAAGACTCTACAAGGGATAGTAAGTCAGCCTCCATCCCTCGAGGCTCAGGCTCCTTGCAACTTTGCCCTCGCTCGTATTCTCCTCGCTGGGCTTAACCTTGTCCCCAGCTCAACCCCACTCCCTCAGCTTCGCTTAGGTCCAGCGCCCTCACTAGGTCGACCTAACCTTCGTTGTCAGAGGACAACCATCTCCGGGCAGCCACCTCGGGCAGACCCCACCTTCAAGCTTCTCTTGCCAAGGAGCAGCTTGTCAAGCATCTCCATAGAGTCGGTGCCTCTTACCTCGCCCTACCATCTGATCAACCGTCGACCACCTCCGCCTTTGCTGACACCCCTTGGGCCCATCGAACCCAAGGAAGGACTTCCCGGTCACCCCTCAGCAGTTGTAGTCCAACCCGGACTACTCCACTGTCCACCCCTGAGGACATTCCGTCTTCCTTTTGCTCCCACAGATTCCAACTAGCCTTTGCAAGTCAGGCTACCACCTGGTTTGTGACTCACAGTCGAGTATATGCACTCAAGTCACTTGTCTAGGTTCTACCTCCAGTAGCAACCTTAACAGAATCCAAGGAACTCCTACATCACAGCGACCAATTGCATGATCCCTGCAGGATCAAGTTTGGTATGGAAGTTCTGCTGAGGCACAGTACATGAATTGGGAACAAGGGTGTTCTACTACAGTGCAGCGCTGACTGTTGATGTTGAGCGTGCAATATACAAGCCAAGCCTTGCAGTCATTCCGACATGCAAAATCTGGTTGTGATGAAGAATGGAATTATAGCTGTCTTGTCACAGATTGCAAGAGGTAGATGTGGCACAAATTTTTAGTTGCCACAGTGAGATGTTGTAGTACATAATCTACAGCTATGGATTGACAGTCGATTATTCATGTCCTCCTCTGGGTCCAAGTTTACGAACCAAAAAAGCATGGGAAAACAAAATTCGATGGCTGTGGTTTGACATGTGTGTAACTAGCCCTGGACCTAGGGTTTCAGCATGCTGCATAGTACATTTTGCCAGTGAGTACTATGGAAGAAGTAAGTTCTGACAGTTGTAGCGAGTGATTTCAACCATATTGGCTAGCGTAGTAGAGACCTCTCTACCCCTTCCTCACACATACATGGGAATTTCGTGCAGACCAACCTCAGGTCCAGGCCTGGAGGGTGCTGCTATGAGTTCTTGCCCTGCACATAGCTCCACCCCAATTATTTCATGAAAGTCGCACATCGTGGCCATGATGCTGGACAAAAAAAGATGACGACAGGAGCGAGGACAAATTACTCAGACACGAACAGGAGGGTGACGACGCAGGAGGGAATCAGCGCGGCGTCACCAAGACACGTGGCAACACAATCCAAACAGAAACTGGAAAGATGCTGCCCTCGTCGCATGTCGTCGCACATCAGGACAAACACCCTAGCATGATAAGTACTTGTGAGATGCGGCAAATGTGAACCACGTGAGAATGTGGCCACGGCAGGAGGGGGCGTACCGGGCATTAATGCTGCAGATGGGCCGGCACATATACCGACGGTTTGCCTTCTAGACGCTGCTCACCAGACTAGGTCCTATACATACGAAGTGTCTCATGGCAAAAGACTGTTACCGGACTACCGAGGATGTAGATAAAAATAGTGTGAAAGGGCGATGGCGGCAAGGTATGACGGCTACCACAAAGGGAAATCAATATGGTCGTCTGACGAGAAAAACGTGTACACTACCACTACAACGTCACGTGCCGTTGGCCGTCGCTGAGGGTGTGACCAACACCTAACCATCAACGCCCAATGCAGATCTTCCACCACTCCATCCACTGGCCGATCAGGCGGCCGGTGTGCGTTGAGCTTCAGAGCAATTACCTGGCAATCATTCTTTCCCTTCCATGGGATGTCTCCAGACAGAACCTGGGGTGAAATTTCAGCCATTGTCAAGGCACTACGGCAAGTTATTACCTTAAACATTATGCAGCCGAATGAGTATATGTATGTCCCCCGGTGGATTGGGTTTGCTGCCAGAGAGTCGCTCAGGTGCCGCCCATCTTACATTTCCTGGATTGCTCGACAATCGTTACAAGTACGACAGCTCGGGATGCAGCTTTCCGATCGTAGACGCGAGGCCAAAATCACATATTCGTGGATTGTGCTCCTCATCGATCAGTACGTTGCCCTGGTGAAAGGTAAGTGCGTGTTGACACAAAAGGTCGTAAACGTACACTATGCAGGTCTCCGTGGAACACAGGAATCGAATGTACTACCACAAAATCATGTTATCAGAAAAGGTGGGGCGACGAAGCATTGATGCGAACGCACGATATTCAATGCCGGCTCCAATGCAGTGCAGCTGCAAATGGTTAGCATCATCAATCCGACTAAAGGATTTTTCGATTTACCAGCTGTAGTCGCTCGACGACTGTGAGCGTCTGACCTTTCTTCCTGAGGAAAGAGTGCAGGGTGCCATTTGACATCCATGGTGATACCGCTGCGAGTAGTGGTCCAAAACCTTGCGTCACACCGAGTACGGAAACGATGTTTGGGTGCTCAAGTCTTCTCAAAAAACCTAGCTCTCGCCGAAGAACCTGCCATCCAAATTAGTGGATGGGCTAGCAAGTTGAGGACGGAACTGACCTTGTTATTTAGCTTTTCCAGCCGCCTCTGGTTTTCTTCGGGCTCTTCGGATTCAAAGTACCTCAGCGCCTTCACAGCAACCTATAAGAGATGAACAGAGTATCGACATGCAAATACAGAATGTCATACCGGAGATGAAGAACCTGATGTGTCCCTGTACCTGCACTTGTACACATCACCGAATGCGCCGCCAGAAATGTGAATGGCGGAGTCTCGAGGGATGCAGTCTGTGAGGTCGACCAGCGAACGACCTTGAAATCTAAGTGATGTCAACCGTTCACCTCGATCAATGACTAACAAACGGAAGACGAGTGACTCACGTGAATATCTGAGGGGACATGGAGGTTGTACGGATAACGAGCTAGGGTTTCTCCAGCGGGTGGAGTCAAAGCGACGAAACCGAGTGGATGGAGGAGGGGGAAAATAGGATCTAGTTCCTGTGCGTACACGGTACACGCAGTGCCACATAGTCTGGTGACCAGTTCGTCCATGAGGCGGCCGGTCATCAGATTAAGTGCCACAAGCTGTAGCGAAAGCGTGCTTTGATATAAAAATACAATGATGGTATTACATTCCAAGACCAGACTCCCCATGCACTCCTGCATGAAAAAAATAAAAATAAAAACACACCCGAAGCCAGTCGGTGCAGACGACCACATCGCAGTCGTGTCCGGGTCCACATCCATTATCACATTCGTCTGCACCATCGGTAGTTGCACGTAACCGGTCAGGGTAGCGTCCATGAACGCCTGTAAATCGTTTTGCCGATTGACTTTCACTGCCACGGCCGACCGAGATGTGCGTTTGCTGCGCAGAGAAACCCCCAAACGGACTCGATTTCTGGTCCAAAAAACAGGTCGTCGGTCGGCTGTGCGTCTCCGTGCGGAAAGTCGTGTCCAATTATCGCAGGCGGTGGGTTGGTACGACGAGGACCACATGTTCAGAGAATCATAGACCCAGAAGACATATACAGATCTATCCATACCTTATCGTACATGTTCCTTCATATCAGACACCAGCGATCATAGATCCCGTGATATGACATTTATGGGGAGCCCTGACACATCGATGCTGACGTTGACCTGATCTTAATGCTTCAAGCCACAAGCTCGAGTATCCAAAACTGACTGGACCCTTGGTAGTTATTTGGCACAAACACCTGTAACGAATGAGTTCAACGGACGATCAACTCACACAATATTGCCATGCGACTCCTACGTTGGAGCGATCCCCACTACTATCGATATCAAGTGTGAGTTGCAATCTTGGAACGGTCAACATGCGTGCAAGCATGCCTTTAGACCACAACACGAATGGAGGAAGGTCGACTTACTGATACAAGTTTTCCCCAGGAATAGGAATGATTGACCATGACTTGCATCCTTCACCTTTACTGTTGACGATATAGTATGGTTGGAATTGAAATTGGTCCGTGACGAAAGCATTGAGGCTTGCAAGTGCATCAATCTGAATAGAATAACCATCGGAGCCGTTTGTCAATTCCCACTGTTGGTTAGGTTAGGTTTGCCATAGATATACAAGTGGGTCAGCCTGTTTCGCGGACCGTGCCGTTTTCCTTGGAATCATCCTTCTGGGCAATGACACGACCACCTTCACCTGGTACAATGGCCGCAGCTACGGATCTTGTATCTTCCTTCCTTCACAATATCGTACTTGGGCAGTCCGTACGCGAGGTCAAAGAAAGCCTTTTCGGTGCCACATTCACTGCTGAAGATTTTGGCCCAATAATCCCACCTCTTCTCGCTGTCGGGTATTCTTGCGAGGTTTTCGTTAATAAATCCTGATCAAGGACATTTTTCCTTCCCTTTCCTGCCCTCGACTGGTGCTCTGTAACCCCTCAAATAAAACATCTGTGTTCATTGGTATCGGTCAGTCTCGTGGGTCATCAACACAATCGAGTAATCCAAGTTCAGTAACCGTTCCAAAATGTTCCATCGCGCCTTTAGATCCGAATGAATCCGCCATGCCTCCCTAATCTGTCTTGCGCTCCAGAGGTCGGTCATCGTCCAGCCGTACGGTTTAAGTTTGGCGGGGGTAGTGAATATAAGTGGGGTCGGGTGGAGGAAGGTGACGAGGTTGGTGATGAAGAAGCCACCACTGGTGATGATCTATCATTTGATGGGGACAATGAGAATGAGAATAAATGGGGACGGGGACGGGGACGGGGAATCAGCAAACACGAACGCAAAACATACAGAGAGTAGAAAGGGAGAGATAGGACAAAGTGTGTACGCATAAAGGAAGAGAGGGATTGGACGCCGCGGGGAACGGGCTGCGGATTACGACGGGTGGTAGGGGCATCGCACGGGTGTAGCCGTCCACCGGACAAGGGCAGCTCCGAGTCGAGCACAATGGGCGACAGGGAGGGAAGCGCATCAACGAGCGCCTGTGCGATAATGAACAACAGAGGGCCAACGTCTGAGACCTTAAACGAGGAAGGGATACCGAGGATCAGGACGGTGAGTGCGTCTCGAACAAAGGAGTGATCTTCGGGGGGAGGAAGCTCGCTGTCCGTCGCACGTCGCTTTGTACGGTCACCCCCCAAGTTCCACCTCAGGTGCCGAAGGACATGACAGAGATGGAAGGCAGCGACTAAGTCCAGGGAGCCGATGTTGAGGCCAAACTAACGGAGCCAACGCATACCGGTACAGAAAATGGACGCGAGCGCGAGATTGGCAGCTGGTACGGGTATCATACTGCATGGGTCACCCATACCCGTGCTATTCCCTGAATTATAGCCCTCAGCAACAGCCACATCGGAATGTACCAGCCAAAGGTGATTGGGTCGGCTATCGCGGAAGAACGAGGATGCATTGACTGGAATGAGATCGGATAAGATGGTTTTGCTGTGAGCACGAGTCTGGAACATGTATGAATGAAAGCGTACCTTTGTTGTTGTTCGATTCGCGACTGAGGATATTGTGAGCTACGAGGACCGAACGAAGACGAGCATTGCGACGAGAGCCCAAAGAAAACGAGGATGGAGTGTGTAAAACAACTTGAATACATATGATGATCCAGCGTGTACAACCGGTTCATTGTGCTGCAGATGAAAAACGAATGCTTGCGGCACAAGCGTCGGCGGCAGCGAAGATTTGCTGTGCGAAACCCTTGAACATGAGGTAACCTCACCCACTGTAGTTTCTTGCAACGGCTCTGTGCCTCCTCCACGATCTTCCACAGAACATCCAGTTCCAATATTCTGAGTTTCCACGAAGACTCTGCAGGCAAAGGACGTGATTCACTGGATGCCATGAAGCTGCTGACCGTCTTGGCACATCTAGATTTTCGTAGAAACTTGGGCGCCAAGAGGTTTAGGCGCTCAAGCCGCATTACAGGCTCATGAACTGCCATCGTGTATTCTTGTATATGGTGGCAGGTCCTGTTGCCTCAAGCTCTATGTAACCTCAGGAGAGCCGTCACCAGATTTCGAGTTGAGCCTACACAAATATGTATTAATTCGGGACTGGGTGACGTTGTTGCCAGCTGTTCTGTTGCCCATGAAACATCCACGGACCGTTAACGTACCAAAAGCCCGCGCTTGAAGCCGTTCTGAGGGGTTTACATAGAACGGTATGTACCACGCAGTGGTCGGAACCTGTCCGGTTTACTCACTGGATCCCGGGACCTGAGCATACTGTATGGCTCTGCTGGATCCGACCGGACCCGTCCATCAGACTATAAATTCTCTGCATTCTCTACGTGGAATGCAGTTCGGATGCGCTATACCCATTCAAAGCTACATTTTCAGGTTGACTCCGTGATTACTCGTTTCAAGTCCCTACTTCCCCACGTGGCTCCCTGGAGATCCGTACCATTCCATATGGCTCCAAGTTTAGGGCTAAATCGCATCGGATTCCTCACACGCCCCACATTTGACGACGGTTTGGGACGAAGCGAATGACAGAAGGTGGTGTAATCCGTCGTTCTCACTCTCTGTTGTCAATGACATCACCTGCCCAATTTTCACCTTTCGGTATATATCTATTTTGAGGGTTCTATAACCATGTAACCATCCCTTCGTCCGACGTCGGGCTGTTCAGGCTGCACATGACCACCATAGAATCGCAAAGCATCCACCGGTTGATGAATCCCTTCAATGATGATCATTGATCATTGATCAAGGTGTTCCCGGCCATCATTTCTGCATTATATTCGGATTGCATCTTTCTCTGCTTCGCGGACCAAGTTCAGGTCGATATTATATATCGGTACCTTGAGTGTCATCCGTTCCCTTTCACGACGCCTCTTGACGCTCACGTACGCGTTTCGCTCCGCATTCATGTGACAGCTGAGGCGACCAGTCTCTACAACGCGCACGAACAAGAGTGATACGGATTGCCATGACATTTTTGAGTGAGTGAAAACTGTATTTTTTTTCCTCTGGCTATGCTCGACCTGAAATCTGATTCTGAACGGGGCCGTGCGTGTGCATTTCCATCTACAGCTCTCGCCCGTCTGGTCTGTCCGGGATATAAACTGTCTTGCGTCCTTCATCACCTAGCAACGTGATGGATTGGTATGCCCACCCCACGCCATCTGTTGAACGTAATTTCGTGTGTTTGTTTCCTCCCTGCCCATTTATTAAATCACAAAACTCATGGGTGCCCCCTGTCATCCTGCGACACATGACACGGCGGTAGTGCTCCGATTTTGCATGCAGGACCAGTCGCTCGCAGACCTACAGGAGCTCGTCGATCGCTTCGAAGAAGCACATGTTGTAGTGACCCCAACGGCAACCATATCCACCCTAGCTCTCGGATGGGTTTCAATCCTGATCCACCTTTCTCCTATCATCTCGTGACGCCCTTGCAGAGGCTGTCTTTGCGGATCGCCGGGCGCGTATCTCCATCGAGCCTCCGGGTGGCACGCACGGTCGTTGTATCTCTGTGGCGCGCACGTTGGCGACCAAATCTGATGTGCATTCCGTGGACCTCGTGGGAGACCAACTTTGCTTGCCCCGTCTTCGTTTACGGCAGGGATGGACGGTGGTACTGAGGTTCGGGGCCAGCCATAGTCATCCATCCCATTGGCCTGCATTTTATTTGACTCTACGAATGGGGAAAAAACGGCCTCGTGCACCCGGAGTGTCGAGAATGCGGGACAAGCTACATAAATGTCCGGTGAGTCGTGGCGTGGCGAATGGGGGTTAGTTTCACGCATGGCAGGGTGCTTACGGTTTCTCCCGCCCTCGTGGGTAACTTGAATGATATTTTTCTCTGTGTGATCAAATATTAGCGCCCGGGGTGTACGAAAGTAGGCTAAATCCTGATTGGCTGTCTCACCGTGTTTTGACAGGTGACACGTGGGTTGCTATCGGGGTATCTAGTCGTATTTAAACGCAAACGGCCCCAAGTATGCCGCATCTGGAGAAAGGAACGTGCAGTCTCGAACCTACGCACAGTGTGCTTAGGCTCGAGGTGACCCACAAGTTGTGTAGGTTCGGCCTCTCGATCGGGATCCAGCTGTTTGGCGCGAACTTGATTACATACTTTTCTGGCGGAGGGCCGAAATGGGGTGACACATACTGTAGCAGCATTACCCCACACTTCGATTTCCGTGACGTCGAATGAAACCTGAATTCAAGAGGCGGCCGTGGCTCAGATCCGCAGCCATACATGATCTCAACTTTCCCCACGTCGGAGTCGGCTCACCGTATTTGATCTGAAGCTGTATATAATATGGCCTGTACCGTTACTGCTGAGTTGTTGTTGTGTAACCCTGCCGTCCGCAGTCAACGAGCTTCGCAAAGGTCGTTGTTGGGTGCGACCTCGTTACCTGATCGGATGAGGACCAACCACAGTCGTGTTTCAGTCGTGCCTCGCAGTTTCAAATCTCAATATCAGCTGCTCTGCTGGGCACTGACCGCAGTACTGTAAGTACAATAGCAACCTCAACAGTTGTACTGTCTCACGGCGTTCTCCGAGGATTCTCTAGCTATGAGTTACTATGTTGCAATTGCTACCTAGAACTTAGAAGGCGATTGGACAGGTCATGGCAGGAGCACGTGCATTGTGGTACGACAATAGCAGTGGGCCGGCAACAATATTGTCTGTCCACAACGTATGTGCCTGGAGAGACATCGATCACAACGATCTGTGATAGGGCGGGAAGAGCCGGAATTGGCTGGGTCAGCAGCTGGGCGCGCAACGAAGGAGGTCCGTGGACGGCACAGCGATTCCTGGCAGTGTGTGGACAGCAGGCACGAAAGAGTGCGGACATTACGTGAAGATAAAATGGGCAACCAAACGGAGGGTGGGGTGAGGGGGGGGGGAGAATGAAAAGGAAATATGAAAGTGGAGTGCCCAGTGACCCAACCAGCAAGGTTGACGGATTCACATGACAGACCGCGTGGGCTTGTTGACCGTTCGGGTAGAACAAGGCGAGCTGTTCCGAATCCAAGCGGGTCGACACGAAAACAGGCAGCAAACGAGCAGTCTCTACAATATTGTGGCCCTCCATCTGCGACAAAAGGAGGAACATAAAGGCCGTTGGAAATCCAACGGGTAAATAAATTGCGAGAAGTGGAGATTATTTTATTTTATTTAGCTGATTTGCTAAAGGTTAGCCTGTCGGGCCGAGCTGTGGTACATACACGGGAGTAATTTGTCAGTCAACGCCAGCTAGTGCGCGACGCTCACAAGGCCGTCTCGTCATCAAGCCTCCTTCTCTCACCACAACGCACACGGCCCCCCGCCGTTGCCTGCAACCATCCCCAACGACGACAACGCTAACTACCTGGGCCATAGCTCCCGTCGTGCACGGATCACCCGCTCTCCTCGGTTGCATCATCAAGGAACCGTGATTGTTTCAACGACCGGATTCTGCCCGTGCTATCCTTCTTGGGCTTCCAGTTTTTAGCTCGTCTTCTTCCGCTTCCAAAGGACTGATTATATATCCGTCTCTCATTTATCGTGGTAATTCCTCGCAGCTCGCTCCTTTCTGGCAACCCATGCTGCCCGCCTTTCCCGTCCCCATTCTCTCTGTCACCGCAGATGCTGTCAGGGATCTCCAGGGTCAGGACGCGCTCTACAATCTCTGGACAGGTGAACTGTTGTATTGCAATGCTTTCTGTCCCTCCATCTCTGACTTTCTTCCTTTATCAGTCTTCACAAAGTGCAAGGAGTCTGTCCAAGATGGCCGCCGCCTAGAGAATATCTCTTGGCGGTTGTGGTATCGCGAGCTTATTCAGGCACAAGTCTCCTGCCAACCGTCTACCCCGGAATTGGCCACACCTCATCCGAAAGACTACCGATCCCGCTCCTCGTATTTCCCCGTCCACACCAACGAGAAGGTGTCACCCGAACTACAAGGTGAGCGCCTCTTCCTTAAAATTGCTTAGTGCAGCTCAATCCGGGTCATGACTCACTCCCTGCTCTTTACCTTTCTTGTAGTCCTTTCATCCGGGCTGCCGTCGCCTTCTGATCAGGCATCGCCATCACCGTTGCCACCCCCAATGCCTACTATGGTTCCCCCGTCAACGCCGGAACGCCCACGAATATCTCCGCATTCTCCAGGGTCCACCGCTCCTCTCACTTCTTCTACCCGCGGCAAATCCACGTCTTGTGTTGGGCGTCTGATTGTTGACATGTTACCGAACCAAATTTTTATTCCCCAGCGCAAGTCAACCTCTGCCACTACCACGATGGCAGTATTGTCAACACCTCCGCCGACAGTACAGCCCTCTCGACCCTGTGATCTTAACGTACCACTCGTCCAACTACCTACATCTACACAGGCACCATTTCCCCGTGTCGTTGTCGTCAATCCGACCCCGCATCCGACCCCACCAACGACACCGATATTACATGATGATACACCAAACGCCCCACAACCGCCAACCACGTTCCTTTTACCACCTTTACCACCTCCCGCGCTCCGGCCGACAGTTCCCTCTGCGGAAGTACACGCACAACAGCAATCACAACCGCCTCTCTCACTGATCTCTAGGGAACCTTCATCATCCCATACCCCGGCCCGTAATGCCGATGCCGGATCGCTGGCCCGGCAGTCAGATCGTCGTTTCTTCCTTCAACAGTCTCCTGAAGATGCCTTGTCTGAAAGAGGAGACGGCTCGACTGCGAGTGGAAAGTCACCGTCGGACTTGTTCGAAGCGAGCAGCGCTGCGTCAAGCCAGGTGAAGAGTGTCTTGACTGATGTGGATGTGGATGATGATATCAAGGAAGATCAGGAGGAAGAGGACGAGGACGATGAGGACGATCGACGATCGACCACTGCGGCGGCGGGGGCTGGGGGTGCACATCCCGCGCACGGTCGTCAAAATAAGCCGAAAAGGGGAAAGGAAGTTGGGAAGCGCCCCCTAGTAAAGCGGTCACATTCGGCAAAACACGTTGCGCTATCGATGGTCAGGAAGCTATCGGCACAGCAGCAGCAACATCCCCAATTGGAGCGTGCGGAAAAGAAGGGTGCCCTGTTTAATATCGGCTCGGGGTCCTCGAATGGGTCGAGGTCAGCAAATGGTTCGACGGACAAGGGCCATGCAAAGCCTTCCCCTGTGGTTAATGGGTTTACGTTCACGGCCATTCATCAATCAAAGGCATCTCCTCTACAGGCGCATCCTCCTGTCATACCCAAAGGATTCGCCAATGGTCACATTGCTGCCGGCAACATTCCGCTGAATGGCAACGCGAATACCAATGGCAATGTAAAATTGAACGCGACGGGGAACGTGAACGGCAATGCAAATGCCAACGCCCAATCACGGAAGACGATCGTTGTGGCCAGTACGTCATCGGAAGAGTACGAGACAACGGATGGGGAAGACTCTGAAGAGTGGGCCTCTGAGGAGATGGACGCAGATGACAAGGCCCGCGAGGCAGAGGAGACTCGACTGCATGAAGCCGCACTGGAAGCTCAGCGCCAGCGCGATCTGTTCGCCAAAGTTCCCAAGCGTTCGTACTCGAATCTCAATCGCACGCAATCGGGGCTTTTGTCACAGTTGATGAACCCCCACCCTGCGATCTTCCCACTGAACCATCCATATCGGATCAGCCGGTCGTCGGCGGATATTTCGCGCCACTATCAGCAGCAGCCGCAGCATGCGCCTGTGCCGCAAAGGAGCAGTAGCGCATATGCTCCTCCGCGATTGTCCACGAGTAAGATGGAATGTCTCCCACTGGTCCAACATTGCATGGAGGTGGATGATCATCATCATCATGGATGTGTTCTAGTAGGTGGATGTACCCCGGAATTAGGCCCTCCCACTGTCCCTCAACAGTGGGGGCATTCCATGGAGTGGAGTCCACTTCAGAGATCATTCCAGATTCATCGAAAGTGACATGACGACTGGAGATGATGGTTCGGCATTCAATGTCGAGGAGTTTATAGGCTTGTTGTCCATGGGTGTAG
>JBBPRX010000457.1:0-15084 GCA_038093195.1 Boletus fagicola | reverse complement strand
CATAGCTGTATAAGTAAATGGTAAGAATTTAATTAAACCTCCCATTTTTCTAATATCTTGTTCATCGGCGAAACTATGAATAAATGACTTCGTGTTGCAATGTGCAATAGCCATCCCGGGACGGCCACTGCACAACACTCCCTACCGGGTCATGTGACTTTGTGTCGCGATGTGCATGGGCCGTCCCGGGATGGCCATTGCACAACCTGAGAATGTTAGTCATGTGCCATGGTTGCACTTTGCCCGCCGTTTGGTAACTTACTATTGTAGCTCACATTATTCACCCAGCACTGAGTTGCTGCCTTCATCATCATCCTGGTTGCTTCCACATTATTTACGCACAACCTCTACACACTGAATGGGTAGCCAGTACAACAATGTACTGTATGTATTGTACGCTACTATGCTCTACATTGTAGCAGTCTTGGGAATGCTACTATGCATTGGAGTGTGATGGCACATGACCTTTGTGTGCGCGGTGCAGTGTGGCTGTCCCGGGATGGCCACAATTCAGAGTGTACTACAGTTTATGTAGATACAAAGTTGTACTTACTACTGTTCACTTGTCTGTGATATTGCTTATGTAATATCCATA
Source organism: Boletus fagicola (assembly GCA_038093195.1). Lineage (NCBI taxonomy): Eukaryota > Fungi > Basidiomycota > Agaricomycetes > Boletales > Boletaceae > Boletus > Boletus fagicola. Next base: position 14,489 of record JBBPRX010000457.1, on the reverse strand, counting down.
GTCGTGTCGTCATGGCCGTCCCGGGACAGCCACAATTCAGAGTGTACTACAGTTTATGTAGATACAATGTTGTACTTACTATTGTTCACTCGTCTGTGATCTTGCTTATGTAATATCTACAGTCGTGTCATTGTGGCCATCCTGGGACAGCCACAATTCATAGTGTGCTACTGTTTATGTAGATGCATAGTTGTACTTACTATTGTTCCCTCGTTTGTGATCCTACTTATGTAATATCTACAGTCGCGTCGACTCCATCACCAGTAATTCCCCATCGCCTGGCCCCTTGGTCTGGTATCCTGTCCCCAGTCATTCCCCATTGTTTCACCACACGTTTTCATAGCACAGCAGTCATTGCAGATGAAGATGAAGACGTTGAAGAAGATGAAAGGTGCAATGGGGAAGAAGAAATGTGCTGGTGATGAGGATTCTACTACTCCAATTACTAGTGAGGTTGAACTTGACGAACCCACTCCAATCCCAACAAAGAAGGCCTGGGGAAGGCAGAGCACCAAGAGTAAGGGTAAGAAACATACTGTGGATGAACTTGATGACGACGAGACTGCCGCCAATGGAAATTGTACTCAGAAATCGAAACACCAGCGTACTGGCAAGTAGGCCGTCTCAGGTGTGTACTGAAGTCTTGATTTCTTTGGTGCATACTCAGTGTACCCCATCACAGGGCTTGATTCCAATCAGCTTTCTCTCATCCATACCTGTAATGCTGTGGATTCCAATACGTGTATCTCTCGTCCACACCTGTATTGAAGTAGACTGCAATGGATTGTCATGTATCGCTATATATGGTCCTGTGTGCACAGATGAGATTATACTAATAGAGCGGGTGTCTGATAGAACACCTGGAGATAATATGGTTCGATTCGACCATTTGAGTTCCTAGCTATGGCCATATATCCTCGACCTTGGGTGGCCTATAAAACATTCAGACTACAGGCCTCGTATAATCAAGTATATATGTATATGGGTATATTCATGTTTTACTATTTTTGTGATGACAATAGTAACTCAACCCCAGCACAGAATTTCACTGGAGACAATACCATTCAGATCGGATGATTCGGAAGAGTGTGGTGAACATTCTCCAAATTGATTGTCGATATTTTAAAAATTTACTTGAAACTCCGGGTGGTCTGACTAAATACGGTTTGAACATTCAGTGCTCGGCAGTCTGACAAACCTGTGGTAGGCCATAGACTTATCGGACTTTCAATTTGACTTGCCTTGTATAGTTACCATAGTAGATGCATTCAGCACTGGCCTATCCTCCAAGTGCTCTGAATACCAATGCCCGCTCCTGTCAGCTTTGTGGTTGACAGTCCTTCTGGCTGTCTAGCTATGCAGCAACTGTTCACCTTATCTTCATCGCCTGTCCCTCCTTTGCTACGATTCAGGCATCTCATAGCCGTAATGTGCATGCAGAGGCTTCCCATCTTTTGTGCGACCTGAGCAATATATTCAGGGTCCGTCACGCAACCTCTTGTTGAATGCTTCCCATCGGCCATTCAAGGACAGAGGTATCTGGCCAATTATTACTCACAATACTACCTGGTCCTGGTCCCCCCAGTAGATCACATTGTCCATCTTCCACCTTGACTATCTACAGGCTATAGCCTTGGCCTGGGTGCATGTCTAGCATACACATACCATTCATGCTGCAGGACACCTGTGGGGAATGTATGTATCATTGACGGCTTCATGCACGTGTGCAGTTCCCTCAAGGTGAAGCAAGTGTCCTGTGAAGTGACCCTAACACAAGGCTGCCTATGTGCGTAGCGCCACATAGGCCTCTCCACCATGCATTTCATTGCACATGCTTTTAGAAAGAGGTCACCAGGATAAAAGAGGTCAGCACCGTGATTGATTGAGGCAAGCAATCTTGTCAATGGTAGATTATGCGGCAGAGGTATAGAGATAGAAGTATTTTAATGAACAGGAGGCCATGTGAAGAGGAGTTGCGAGCGGATTTGTTTGAGTCGTTAGCCAGAGTACATGCATACAGAAGCAAATGTGAACCAACTCAAGTGGAATTTCGCCAAGTGAGTTTCGTTGGACAACATGCCCTTGCGAACATCCGCAAGGAAGCAGGAAAGGAAGTCAGATAAGTGGATGCAAGGGATTCCAAGCCTCTCTAGGCGATGGTCAGGAACCGTTTCTCACTGGGCACGATGGATTGGGTTTGTTGCAAGGGATGTTCCGGCCATACCTAGCCCAGCAATCTAGGGCTCATGTTTTGTTACCGATGTTATGCACTTGCAGTGGTGTTTTTATTCTGATGAAAGAGTTGTGCATGTTGTTCACACCATACCAGGGGGGACTTGATGGCAGATATGTATCCTCTCATGATCGCCAGCAAATTGGAGGCCGCACCACTTGTACCTTTTTCGAAATGAGTATCCAGCTCCCACTCAAGAGAATTTGAAGTAGAGTCTGGTAGTGTGTGGCAAGTTGATGAAGATGAGCCACTTTGTCCAGTCACACGAGTGAATGTCCTCAAATCTGCATTTTGGCTCTCACACCAAAGGTTACTCACCCCGCTGACCAAGAACATTGAGCAACTTGCGATCTCCTTGATGGCAAATTGAAGATATTGTAGATCACTGTCATCACAACAGCAGCCACAACAAATTTGAAGGGGGGTGATCAGTATGTGCACAACAGAAGACACAGGACATGTCACGCAAGTGTTTGTTCACGCTGGCACATAAAGTGCATCGAATCTGGCCCAAGGATGAATCAAAATCAGTGTGAACTGCGAGTGTTAGAATGGTAGGTGGAAAAAGCATAGAGTGGTGTTGATATCATCCAAGGAGCACTCAGCCTTTGGAACTCCATGCTAGTATACCAGTTTTTTGTCCACGCAACTCAGGATGACCTCCGAGAATTCATTGTTATGATCAGGGTGTTATGATCACGATTTAACCCCTATCTTTTTATCTTATCTTATCTAAGTCATGTGACTTCCCTTTCAGATTTCACTTCCATATCACATGACATTACAGAACAGGTCTAGAACCTAAACACGTGTTTACCTCATGTCTTTAATCTCCGTGACCTACAGTAGAACATTTTAGCATCACTTATTTAATTACCATACCTTCTAGAACATTCCCTTATCATACACAAGTCATGACATCATAGATATGCACGGACCAGTATCATAATATGTACAAACATCTGTAACAATATAAATAGTTGAATGTCAACACCCCAAAAACTTCAGTCAAGTTCTTGTTGGGTTTCCCTCAACTATCCTTTACTCTAAAGCAAGTTTCTTGTGCAAGGTGGCCCAAGTCATTATTTGATTTGAGGTCGTCAACATTAGAACTTGACTATTCACTTCCATCACTTCACACTACTTTCTACGTTGCTGTTTGCATATGCGGCCCCTAGCGTTAAAGGGAACCTGCCAGACTCAAGGCATAATGAGACTTTCTACCCCTTCACTTTCTTCGTCCACTTGGACACCCAATTTCATTTTATGTAGTCCATTCCTATATGGGAAAGAAGGAGCTTAGCTATCTAGGGCAGCTCAGCAGTGATCTTGAGCGATCTTAATTGGTTTAAACACTGCTGCACAAAAACCTTTACCTTCTTCTGCAATTTATTGTGAGTCCTCGTGAGGCTCATTCATTTTTTACATTTACTACATTTCATCTTGGGTGCAAGAGTGTTCTGTGCCCACCCAAGCGAAATTACGCTACTATTTTCTAAGGAGAAGTCAGGAAGGCTATTGGCCTGATTCTCATCATCAGCTGGAGTGAGTTTGTTCTCACCTTTGAATTTCTGTTTCTTTTTGGATTTTTTCTACTTGCTTCCCTCAAGATGGGATTTTCCCCAATCACAAGGATCTTTCCTTCCAAGTCAAGAAGGAAGATACACCCTTCGAACTCCCATAGTTCGAATACAACCCAAACGACACATACAACATCAAAGTCAAACCCAAGGAGTTAATGGAACACTTCCTCAAATTCTTATGAGCAGGCTTCACTAACAAAGAAGAGCCTGTACACCCATATGAAGCAGAAGCAATCTACAAGCTTCCAAAACAAGTAATCATCGACCCCTATACATGGGAAGAAGTAGCCCAACCTGTGGAATCCAAGAGGAAATAAATCAGACTTCTCAATTCTGAGCCCACAAGGAAGTCAGCATGCCTCTCCACAATTTCCCAAACTACCCCTACCACCACCACCAACAATGGATCCAAGAGATCAAATGATCACTGACATGCAGGCACAAATCGCTGCAATGGCACAATAACTTGTGGCATTCGCTGCAAGCACACCAAAAGTCGATGTAAAAGTCAGCAAGAAAGTCAAGATGGTCCCAGACCCTGGTTGGTTTGACAGATCATATAAATTTTACAAAATATGGTGGATACGAATGGCTATCTATTTAGGAGCAAACCAAGAATCATTTGATGAGAAAAGAACAATCACAGTCTTATCAAGGATCGGATCCAAGGATGGAAAGGATGACAACGGAGCTAGTAAATGTGCCCGAAATCAACTAAAGAGATACCTAGAAGGGTCTCAACATGGGTGGCCTACAAGGTCACAATTACAAAAAATTATGGACGAGAGGTTCAAGCTGGGTAATGCCAAAGACACGGCTATGGACAATTTGTCCAAACTCTACCAAGGTCCTTAAGAAAGGACAGAGGTGTACTGTACCTCACATGATAGTATACTGAATATATCAATGCAGAACCAGGAGACCATATGGGGGTCTTCTTTCTGGAGAAGAGCATTGTTATGATATATGTACATACTATATTTTCAAACTTTTAATACACTTACCTTGTACAAACATTTTACCTTTCATTCTTTGATGCATGCACGTGACTGTGGGAACACACACATGATCAGATCTACAATTCATGACATCATCAGCACGTGTATTTAATTTCTGCTCTTCTCTCACATGCTGCTTCCTTATTTCTCAGCATCATTCTTCTTTTCCCACCTTAGTCATTTCTATTACCAACTTCTCTCATGAGAAGCTTGGTCCATGTGCACATCTGTACAGTATATAAGGTAGACACTTGACGACTGAACCCCAGTCTAATCCATTTGTTCCTTCACCGGAATTAAGGCATGACTTCTCTTCTTTTATTCTCATACTCGGTCCTCCTCTGGTTTTCACCTCATTCAGACTAGCGTGTCTGCAAAGTAGCTCGGCCAGTGTTGCTTTTGGAAGTAATTCCACAACACTTGGATTAGACTATGTATGCTGCCTGGGCTCTTGGGCTAAGGAGTACCCCTTGGTGTTTACCAATTTTCCCTTCTTCGTTACGTCCGTGCTTTTAGGATGTGGGACTGAACCCAACGCTTTTGACTCAGTAGTACTACCTTCTATGTCCCTCCTTTGAGGTGATACCTGAGCAACAGTCATGCATTGTTTTTGAAGGATGACTCAGATCCTGCCATAGATCTGAGGCTGAGTCTATATTGTCTCGTTAGTCCTGCAAGTAATTGCAGAGGTAGAGCATCCATATCAATTTGTTAGTTAGTATATGTGTAGTTGGACTCCTGGTCGCTGTGGCCCCCAGAGAGTGTATTACGCGTCATTCAGGAGACGCAGATATTACCTTCGGTCGAAGAAGACTTACTTTTGCCCGTTCGCTTGTCGCATCCCCAGAGGTTGGTTGGAAGATACTGATCAGTAAGAAGCTATGGTGAACATTGACATGGATGAACTGGTAGAAAGAATGGCAGAATTAAACATGGAAAAGGAACAAAGCAATGTTACAAAAAAATTCCACTTGTGGTGGGTCAAATTATGACTCTGGGTCAGAGAACAAAAATGGAAGTCTGACAAACTTCGAGGAATCGCTGTTCTCTCACGTCTTGAAGACAAAGCCGCAGGATATGCGCAAATTACAATAAAACATTTAATCGACAAAGAAGAAGAAGAAGTTTTTGATCACAATGGAAAATCATTAGGTCTTAAAGGAGAAACCGCTTGGTGGGATTGGCCTACATTGCAAAGGAACATAAAGGACGATTTCCGGATAGATGTTCTGGCTCACGAGTCCCTCAAAAAATTGGAGGTACTACAGCAGAGTGGCAAGCCAATCAATCTCTTTCTACAGGAATACAAAATCTTAGTAAAAGAAAGCAATGTTGAAACCCACCATGCCCAAAGCCTCCTAAAAAAGGCAATCAATTTTCATATCTACCAACAACATCATCTTCAGGGGGAAGAAGCAGAAAACTTCCACAATCTCCTAGAGAAGTATTGTACTATTGGACAAAATTTCAAACAGATGGCGATTGAAAGGGGACCCCCATCTAAATCTTCTTTCACACCACATACTCCATGGTCTAACGGCCAATACTACTATCCACCACCTTCACGACCACCCCCAGGTCAATATCCCCACTTCACCCCTACCGGTACCCAACTGGGTTGAGGCACCCCTATGCAGATAGACACACAGCAGGCGCAACCCCCAGACACTCGCACTTGTTTCGGATGTCAGCAAAAAGGTCATATTTGGCCTAATTGCCCCACGAACCCCAATCAAAGGGAATGATGTCCCCACACTAGGCAACAATTTATTTGGGACTACAATTCGGGTACCTTCGTGCCCAATCCAACTTTTCCTCCCCCTGCTGTCGCACAGGTTGCACAGCACCAAGGATACTATCCAGGATGGCCCCTTTCCATTCCTCAAGGAAACCCTCAGATTGCACAAGCAATGGCGGTCAATTACATGACACCAGAAGCTGAAGCTTTCTATAGGGATAAGTTTGAAGTAGAAGCAAAGCAGCAAGGTGCTCAGGCTTTAAAAGGACAGGGTTCGTAGGTGATGAGGGTCCCTGCGAACCAATATCATGTACAATTTCATCTTCTCACATTCATACTAGAACGATGGACGAAAGTACCAATACTTGTAACAAAAACAGCCTAGTAGATTGCACCGATTCTGATTTTCCTATATGTACATTAAACAATGTTCTTTCTCAATATGATATTCATTCCGAAAGGGCGACTCCTGAGAGCACAGTGCTGGAATTAAAACAATGCATGCTTAATTCCCTTGTTCGACAAGTGAAAAATTCTCCTATTTATAAATCCCTCAAAGAATCACCTCTCTCTCTCCGCACCAGTACTCTGTCATTTGGCGGTGAACTATCACTTAAAATGAGTATCATGATGAAAAAAGATGGCCAATGACATAACCAGTACGTTTAGGCACTTTTGGATTCAGGTGCATCTCACACTTTTATTGATGAACAATATGTATTATGACATGGAATTCCTACTTCAAAAGTAGATAGACCATTAGAAGTGAAAAATGCTGATTGCTCTAACGGAGCAATAGGACAAGTAACTCACATGGTCACACTCATTATTACTATACAAGGACATTCTGAAGTCATAGACACTTACATTTCTTGATTGGCATCCCATTGACTAATCATCGGGTATGATTGGTTATACCGGCATAATCCGGATGTCAATTGGGTGAACAAATCCATTTCTTTCCCGCATTGTACTTCTTATTGTAAAATAATGGGCCTTGGACCTGAGGTCATCCCCCCTTCTATTCGCATAATTGAGGAAGGACTAAAAGAGAAGGTCCCCAAAACATACCATGAGTTCTTAGACATCTTTTCTGAAAAGGAATCAGAACGCATGCCCGAGCAAACACCCTGGGATCATGCTATAGATCTTAAACCCGATTTTATACCAAAAAAGGGTAGAGTCATTCCTCTTTCAGACGTCGAAATGGAGGAAGTTCGCACCTTCATTGACAAAGAACTCAAAAAAGGGTACATAAGACCTTCTAAGTCCCCTCAAACCATGCCTGTATTTTTTATTCCTAAAAAAGACAGAAAAAAGAGACTTGTTATGGACTATCGTTATCTAAATGATGGTACCATCAAAAATACATACCCACTCCCTCTTATTTCCACTCTCATTGATCAGCTGAAAGATGCCGACATGTTTACTACACTGGATCTGTGATGGGGATACAACAATGTACGCATCAAAGAAGGCGATGAGTGGAAAGGAGTGTTTGTAACACCAATCAGAGCTTATGAACCAACCATTATGTATTTTGGAATGACTAATTCACCTCCCATATTCCAGCAAATGATGAATGATATCTTTAACAATCAATATGCTGTATTAGTAATCTACATCAACGACTGTATGATATTCACAAAAGGAAAAACTAAAGTAGAACACGGAAACATTGTAAAAGAGGTATTAACGAGATTATGAGAGAATAATTTGTACGTTAAACCGGAGAAATGTGCATTCTCCAAGGACAAAGTAGACTACTTGGGTATGGTAGTATCTAAAGAGGGGGTCGAGATGCAGGAAAAGAAGGTGTCAGGAGTATTAAATTGGCCAACTCCCACACGGCTCAAACAACTGCAGGGCTTCCTCGGCCTCTGTAATTATTATTGACACTTCATCAAAGGTTTTGCCGAGATCGCTCGTCCACTCAACGATCTGACCAAAAAGGACACACCATTCACTTGGGGTCCTTGACAAAAAGAAGCCTTCAAAATGTTAAAGAACAAATTCCGCGAAACCCCACTTCTGGCATATCCAGACAGGAATAAGGAGATGAGGGTAGAAATGGATGCCTTGGATATAGCTACAGGGGCAGTTCTTTCTGTGAAATGCGAAGATGGACATTGGCGACCTTGCACCTTCATTTCTCATTCTTTTGATAGCGCTGAGCGCAATTATCCTATTGACGATAAAGAACTCTTAGCAGTCATTTGAGCTTTAGAAGAGTGGAGGCACTACCTAATCAGTAGAGAAGGTTTCAAGATTTGGACCGACCACAAGAATCTCGAATACTGGAAAAAGCCGCAAACTCTATCTGATAGACAAGCAAGATGGCATGCTTTACTACAGGAGTTCAATTATTTGTTTGTTTACAAACCAGGTTTGTCGAATGGCAGAGCTGATGTCTTATCCAGGCATCCGGATCATGGTGATGCCATTCAAGACCACAATATGAACATTACGGTTTTACCACCTTCTTTATTTTTGAACAATGTTTCATTAGAATCTTCCTTTTTTGATACATTACAAACTGAATCCATCGCCTTCGGCATTGATTCTATCCATGATTTGTCTTTCAATTACAATAACTATATTTTCAAAAATAACAAAAATAAAGTTTTCGTTCCTCCTTCCTTATGTACTCAACTCCTAAATATTTGCCATGACTCCCCAATTGGAGGACATTCTGGACAAGGACATACCATACACCTTCTTACTTGATATTTTTCATGGCCTGGTGTCACTAAAGACGTTAAACAATACGTAGATAGCTGCCAAGCGTGCGCCCTCACGAAGGGAAAGTTAACAGCACCGGCAGGAAAACTTGTACCATTACCCGCCCCAAAACATCCATGGGAAGACATTTCTGTAGATTTCATTACCGGTCTACCACCATCCCTTTCATTTACGGCAATTTGTGTGGTAGTAGACCGCTTCTCCAAAGAAGTTATTTTCATTCCTTGTTATGATATGGTTTCATCCAAGGACTTAGCTATTATTTTTAGAGACAACGTTTGGTGCATACATGGACTCCCTTCTACAGTAGTATCAGATAGAGGACCTCAGTTCATATCAGACTTCACCACACAGCTTTGCCAACTTCTTGGAATCTCCCAAAAGATCCCAACCACTTATCACCCCCAAACCAATGGTCAAACCGAAAGAATAAATTGGGAATTGGAACAATATCTCTGAGCTTATGTAGCTAAACGTCAAGGAGATTGGGTGAACTGGATCAAAATGGCCCAATTCCATCACAACAATTCTCTCACAACCACCACTGGCACTATCCCCTTCGCCGTTACATGTAATTATGCCCCACGCATGGGATTCGAAGGAAGTACCAAGACATTAGCTGGCGAATTTGCAGGAGAAATGAGCTGTTCTCACAAAGAAGTTGAAAAAGCCTTAGAAAATACCAGAGAAAGAATGAGGCATACAGCAGACAAAAGAAGGTCTGAGGCACCAGAGTACAAAAAGGGTCAGCAGGTCTGGCTTTCTATGGACAAGTTGAAGTTACCTTATACAGTCAAGAAGCTAACTCAAAAATGGATCGGACCATATGAAATCTTAGAGGTCCTTCCAAATGCGGTCAAATTAAAACTGCCTAAACATGTCAAAGTTCATCCTATCATCAACATATCTCACATAAAACCTTATTGCCAGACATTACCAGGACAGCCTATTTTACATCCAGATGTAATCAAGATAGATGAAGAAGGAGAAGAGCAGTTTGAAATTGATCACATCGCTGCATCTCGCTTCAAAGGCAGAGGTTTACAATACTTAGTTCATTGGGAGGGTTATGACAAAACGGACTGTACCTGGGAAACAGCCAATATCATAAACACTGCACCAGAAGCAGTAGCTGATTTCCACGCCAAAAACCCTTCCGCTCCCTGTAAACTCCACAGACTTTCTATTGCCAATTTTCAAACTCTATTTTCTACATATGAAAACTTTACCGAAATGAACTTTCAAGGCACTCATCTGGAATTCGAGTCTTAAAGAGGGGGTAGTGTTATGATATACTATATTTTCAAAGTTTTAATACACTTACCTTGTACAAACATTTTACCTTTCATTCTTCGATGCATGCACGTGACTGTGGGAACACACACATGATCAGATCTACAATTCATGACATCATCAGCACGTGTATTTAATTTCTGCTCTTCTCTCACGCGCTGCTTTCTTATTTCTCAGCATCATTCTTCTTTTCCCACCTTAGTCATTTCTATTACCAACTTCTCTCACGAGAAGCTTGGTCCGTGCGCACATCTGTACAGTATATAAGGTAGACACTTGACGACTGAACCCCAGTCTAATCCATTTGTTCCTTCACTGGAATTAAGGCGTGACTTCTCTTCTTTTATTCTCATACTCGGTCCTCCTCTGGTTTTCACCTAGTTCAGACTAGCGTGTCTGCAAAGTAGCTCAGCCAGTGTTGCTTTTGGAAGTAATTCTGCAACAAGCGTCAGGAGAGACGTAATTCAACAGATATATCTAGAAGGAAAGAGGCAAGCCAAGGTGGAGGACTATATGTCTGACATCAAAAGGGTTGGCAACCTCAAAGAGGCATTTGCCTCAAGAATGTCACAAACATGCATGTGGACACAAGGATCCAACACACAAGGAAGCTCTTCAGGAGCAAGAATGTTCAGCGGCCGAGGAGAGCCAATGGACATTGATGCCGTATGTACCAGCAAAGGGCAGTGCTTCAACTGCCAAGGCCCACATCTTGTTTGGGACTGTACTAAACCCTGAAAAGAATGTACAGAATGCCACTTTCTTGGGGGAGGGCATTGAAAGGGTTGCTCACAAATGGGCAACACAAGCAAGGATTGATGCACATGATCATGTGAATCAGAGGATGCTCAAAAGGCATCAAATGGAAAAGGAAAGGAAGATGGCCAGATGAAGACAGTCATGGCCATGGACTTTGAAGCTGCAAAAGCATACTTTGTGGACTTAGTAGCTACAGAATTGGGAAAAGAGTAAACTGTGTGAACAAATCAAGTGTTCACACAGGTATGGACAAAAAGAAAATAGACAAAATACAAAAAAATAGTTTTTTGGTACTTTCTGATTATGTAGAATATGGTGAAGAAGAAGAAGAGTTCTTCAACACCCAGGATAGGACAATAGATAGTTACAATTCATTTTCTCAAACCCAGACCGGGTCTCCAATTATGGAGCTTGCTGCAGGGGAATGCAGGCTTAATTCAGTCAAGAAAAATACAAAAAAATTAGACAGTGACTCAGTAGATACTAGTATTTACAGTATAAAAACCCTGGAATGGATCTGCCTATGAACCATAACTCAATGGAAGGAGATCAACTTGGATGTCAAGGTAGCTTCGGCTACAATCAAGTACAATATGAAGGAAACCAAAGCATTGCTAGATAGCGGTGCTAATGGAATCTTCATTGATGCCACATGGGCAAAGACAAACAAAATCATGCTTATGAAGCTAGAATGACCCATACCCATCTTCAACGTGGATGGAATCAAGAATTCAGCAGGAAACATTACCCACACTGCCGAAATAATCATCGATTACCAAGGACACTGTGAAAAACGAGTAGCAGAAGTGACCAATTTAGGAAAGAACCAGATGATCTTGGGATATACATGGCTTTCAAAGCACAATCTGGAGATAGACTGGCAGAAAGGATCAGTCACTCTAACACGTTGCCCATGCACGTGTTATATGTTATCAGACAGACCGGTATTGGTCAGAACCTTAGAAGAGAAGGAGATGAATGATATGCCGTATATCTACAAAAGGCTATGGAAAGCAACACCTGAGAGGCAGCAGAGTGCCCTGGTTGCAGAAAAGACTGTAGAAGAAATGGTACCGAAAGAGTTCCACAAGTTCCTCAACGTGTTTTCAAAGAAGCACTCGGAACGCATGCCGGAATGAAAACCATGGGACCATGCCATAGAGATGAAAGAAGGATTCAAACCCCAAAAGGGCAAACTTTATTCTATGTCCATGAAACAAAAGGAGGTATCAGACTTCGTTGATGAACAATTACGGAAGGGATACATCAGACCATCAAAATCCCCTCAAATGTCACCAGTCTTCTTGATTTCCAAGAAAGATGGCAAAAAGAGAATGGTACAGGATTACCGTTATCTTAATGAATGGACCATCAAAAATAATTATCTGCTCCCCTTAATCTCCCAATTGGTTGATCGATTGAAATGGTTGAAGCTATTTACGAAAATGGACTTACAGTGGGGGTACAATAATGTACAAATTACAGAAGGAGACAAATGACAAGGAGCTTTCGTGTGTCACAGAGGACGTTTCAAACCCTTAGTCATGTACATATGTACTTCGGACAAACCAATTCCCTGCCACATTTCAAGCCATGATGAACGACATTTTTGCTGATATGCAGGCAGTCATTATTATTGAACGATAGCGCTCTATAGCAGCTGTTTGATAAGTAACTTACATACAATACGTACAACACGTACAACCTTAGGGCAAGTACATAGTTACAACTCTGCTTGAACTGTACATATATAATACATGGTCTACCACCATGAATAACAAGTGATTCTATTACTTTCCACCCATGTGAGTTAGTGTAGCTCTCCTCTAGTGCACCTTATCAGGTGGCTGCTTTCATACCTTTCAACAGGTTATGAGCCCTGATGAGCAGCTATTGCGGCGCCCACTGTGGGCAGCAGCGATGAGCACTCTAGCTCACCTGAATGGAGCACCATGGCAATGTGCAATTACCTTGCTGCATATCGTGGGAACTCTAAAGAAATTTTTCTTGTCGCTCCTTAACACCCTCATTATTATTGAAGCTGACGAATTCTTTCTTTTAGATTCTCCACTACCATGACTTCTGCTCTATTCAATGCAGTTTCTGTCCTCGATGGAACCAACTATGTTGACTGGGCCCCCTTGATGAAGGCCTATTCCATGTCAACCGGTGATTTTTGGATTTACAGAGAAATCAGACCAACCCCAGTCCCTGGTGACAAAGATTCAAAAGAGGAAGTCGACGCATGGGATGTGACTAACACCAAGGTCCTTGGCTCCATCAGACTCAGGGTCTCTGCCCCTATTCGGGCCAAGATCGGATCTTTGACTACAGCCACTGAGACCTGGAAGGCGATCAAAGATATCTATGGTAAAACCGGAATTGCAAATGCTTACTCCGATTTTAAGAAGATCCTTGATACTCGCATCCCATCCGACCAACACCTGGGCAAAGCCCTCGATCACCTCATTATGCTCTTCTCACGTCTCAAGGAGGCTGACTTCGACATCGCGACCAAAGTCCAGATCATGATCCTATTGGCCAAGTTACCTCCCTCAATGGAAGTTGTCGCTCAACAACTCGCTGCGTCCGACAAAATCGACATGATAACGCTCGACGACCTTCGAAAGACAATAGTCTTATTGTGGGAACAACGTGCCACACAATGATCGGGACCTTCTTCCTCCTCCACACCACATCATTCAGCTCGAAAACTCTCCACTATAAAACAGAAACCCGCTCCTCCCTCTTTCAATTCACAGCAGCAGCAGTGCGAATGAAAGAAAGGACGCCCTGCACAATAAAAAATGACCCTGTGGGAATTGCGGCGGCAAGGGCAAAGGGCCTGCTCACAGCGCCCAAGTCCACTTCTCCTCCCTCGCCTCCCTTGACAACGACCTTGCCGACATCCCCTTCACCCTCCCTACCTTTACCAACGACCCTCACACTCTCCCACACACGCCCAGTGCTGCACAGTATGGCCCACCGGCCAATTCCAGCACCCAGCGCTCTCTCTCGTTGGCCCATCAAATCGGTGTTACATCCTCCATCGAAGTCGCTCGGACGCTTGATACGGTCGCAGGGGGACTTCCCCTCCTCGACCGTATTCACTCCCCACCTCGTCGTTCTCTCACCAACCATAT
>JBBPRX010000456.1:0-15098 GCA_038093195.1 Boletus fagicola | reverse complement strand
GGCAGTCCTTTACCATGTGGCCAGCAAAACCACAGAACATACATAGCTTGTTATCAAAGCAGCATTTTTGCTCTTCCGAGGTGAGCTTGCTGTCTTTCCCAAATTTAGACAACAGGTCCGGTTTCGGAGAGGTAGTAGTGCCTTTGCCTTGGAGTCCTTAGACTCCTTGGTGTAAGTGGAGGAACAAGCAGAGGTAGACGTGGAGGTTGATGATTTCTCAGAGAATTTAGATGAAGAGGGTTGGGCAGAGGGAGTCTTCGTCTGATGGCTAATCTCAGATTTGTGCTCCCAGTAGCACGTGTCGATTGCCTGAGTGAGGTGACGAAGCTCAGAGAGTGTCGGGGGTTTCCCAACACGAAATATTTCAACCTTGATGCGGTCCAGCAGACCGTTGTAGAAATGGTGCCAGAGGGCACCTTCTCCGTATCCACGGACTTGTGAAGCAATCCTGTTAAACTCAACCACATACTTATGTATTGATGTGCTGTCCCTCTTTCATGGACAGGTGGTCGAGCTGGTGCTTCACATCTCCGATGGGGTCATGCAGACCAAAATTTGCCTGGAGTTCCAGGATGAACTCCTTGTAGTCATTCATCCAGAACGGACATTGGTTTGGACCTTCCATCTGGAGGAGGTCCTGTTTGAACCATTCCAGAGCCATGCCCTTGAGGTACGACTGTGCAAAGGTCACCTTGGTGCAGTCAGAGCTAAATGCTCTAGGGTGATCTTGGAAGTTAAGTTCACATTGTATCAAGAAGACCCAGAGTTTGTGGGGATCTGTTTCATCAAACTGGTCCGGTTTTCAGACTTTGGTGCGCAGGATAGAGTCAGAGGGAGGACGGCGAGTGGAGCGAGCAAGACCATGAATGGCATTGGTGAGCAGGGCAAGGGTGTTTCATGGGATGTGTTCATCATCAGTCTCTTCGTCCAGTTCGTTGTTTACATGGAAATCGGGGTCATCACTGTTGTCATCCAGATCACTATTGGGGTTGTCTCCTGGAAAGCCCAGAGCTCCTGCAGCATCACCAGCATTCAGAGTCTGGAAGGAAGACATCCTTTGAGTTGACTGTCAGCTACTGTGAGAAGAGGCCTTGGCATCTTCTTCTTCTTTGTTGAGCTCAATGATGCAGCCTCCAGGAGTAGGGGACTCTGGGGGAGGATGACCTTGAGATATGGATGTGAGTGTGTGTCTGGCGGAGAAGCCTCGGAATTGGTCAATGAGTTCTGGACCTCGTTGACTGCTTCTGAAAAAGCTTAAGGGATTATAACGTGGGGATGGGGGGTGATTTGTGCCTAAGGTGCGAGTGCGAGATCTGGTAGTACACATAGCCATGGAGGGTTGAAGACTTTTAGACAAGTACAGTTCGAATATACTGTCAAGACTGGGCAAACTCTGGAGGGAACTCCAAAGGAGTGGAGTTACTTGGGTCAGACAGGACTTTGGCTTTACCTTATGTGGTGCGCCCTTGTCAAAGTCTAATTGTCCTGGATTTCGGAGATGGTCAGAGTTAAGGACTTCAAGCATTGAGGATGCTACATAAGTTAAGAGAGGGATCAGAGTAGAGCCATCAAGGCTCAGATGGAGGTAGGGAGTTTATCTTAGTTGATATTCAAACTGAGAGAAATACAGAGGAGTATGGAGGTTTATATACATATAACGGAGGACAGGAATTAGTAACAGAGATCGTAAGAGTTTGTAAGTATCTCCAGAACGCTGAGGTTGCCAGAGCTGTGCTTCTAAGTGAGCAATGGATCAGAGGGGAACTGAGAGCAGAACTAAACCATAAGGAAGAGAACAATGATATGTTATGAAAGAAGAGAATGGAGAGAATCCTAAGGTACAAGTCTGGAAGTCAGGAGTTGCATCTCAAGTGAGAACACACCGGAGTTCATATGTACGGAAGTGGAATGAGTCTGGAAGATTGGAGTTGTACTTACATATCTGATTATACAGGATATGACAATGCAGCATTTTTACTTTAGCTGTGAGTTGCTGATTGAACCACACTTCGAAGCTTCAATAAGCATCAAATGTGTCACTCTTCTGATGCAGTAGGTGCAGGTGCATAAGATGGCTATGATCATCTGTGAACATGACATAGTAGCAGCAGCCCCCAATCATTGCTATGGGCACTGTGCCCCATAGGTCAGTGTAGATGATTTCACTGATCACTTCAGTGCAATGTCCCTCTCATGCCTTGGCTATTGGCTTCTGCATAGCCTTACCATAGATGCACAATTCACAGAAAGTGCTCTCTTTTCGACTCAGATTGTATCGCAGCCCGCTGATGAATCCTTTTTCAGCTAGCTTTTGAGCAGTTGAGGGTGCAATGTGGCCTAGTTGATGATGCAACTCCATCACTGTGATCTGCTCAACAGTGGCAGCAGCATGGTTATCGTCATGTATGACTCAGTACAGTCCCTTCATTGATTGTGGTATCTGCCTGATCATTTCTCCATCAGTGTTGCTGATGGTGCAATACCCTTCAGCAAAAGTTGTGGAGAGTCCCATTTTGTCAAGTTGGCTAATGGATACAAGGGTGTACCCTACTTCTGGTGAGTATAGCACTTCTGTCAATTGCAATTTTGACACATCCATGCTGTTTGGGACTTCAATAATTAGATCACCAACTGCTGTAGCCGCAAACTTTTGTCAATTGGCCACTGTAAATGTCTTTGGTGGGATCGGGTGCATGTTGATCATTTGATCATGTTCTGGGGTAATGTGATGCATTGTGCTGGAGTCGTATAGCTCAACATGGTGCATTTCCTGTGGATGGTCACTGACCTCCATAGCTTCGTTATTAGGTTCTTCTTTAGTGGTGGGTAGTTGCACATGATCAACTGACATCTCATCATTGACTTCCTATGGCTCATCATCCCATCCACAACCTCATAGGCTGTTGTTGCCAACATCTGAAAACCAGTCATTGTCACCTTCAAGCATGTTATGGCTTATATCCAGGTATGGTTCCTCTTTATCAGAATCTGACTCAATGGATTGCAGATCCAGGATTGATTTGTTGTTGCTGATGACCCCAAATACTATACTCCCTCCTCATTGTCTGAGTCCAGTGTTGCTGCGTGCACATTGTTAGATTGGTGTGTCATGGTCTTCTTGTCATCCTTTGGTGCCTTGTCACACTTTGCTGCTAAGTGCTGATCGGACTCACAGTTCCAACATAGCCATTTTGGTCTGTTGCTGTGGGGAGAGCGAAAGTTCCCCTGGCCTCATCCTCTGCTTCTGGGTGGTGATGTTACAACCATCGCTTCATTGTGATCCTTGGCTTCGTTTCGAGTGGTATATTTTGTCTTTTGTCTATCCACTTCTTCACTGATCAATGAGATCAGAGTATCAGGTTCAATCATTTTGGTGGTCACATCTATGTACATAGGTGAGCAGCAGTGAGCAGGCTAGATGTGAAGTTGGCAAGGGAATTTGGGAGGGATCGGAAGATTGTCGAGCAGTAATCTGGCTCCTTGATGTCAACACCTACAGATGCTAATTCCTTATGCTTTGTCTGCAGCCCATCTAGGTACTGTCGGACATCACCTCCTTTCATCATCTTCGAGTCCAGAAACTGTGTGCATAGTTCTGTTTGCACGTAAGCCCCTTTCTCAGTATACTGGCATATGATCTCCTTCCACATGCTGCTGATGCTCATCAGCTTGTGGACCTTCAGTGCAGTCAAGTCTGGGATGCACTGAGTCAGTAAGTGTTTCAATATCCCTTCGTTCTTTCTCCATTTGTTTATCTTCTTTGTTTGTGCAGTTGACAGATGTGGTGTGTGTGCTGGCTCAGGAGTTGATCCATTGAAGTGTTTCCACATCTCCTTTGCTTCAACAGCAATCTGGAAGCAGAGGGATAATATTGCCCAGTTTGTGCCTTTGACATCAAGCTTGGGTACATTGTTGGGGAGCGTATTGGTGGTGACAGGGATAGTTGTCATTTCAGTGAGTGATAATCAAGTTTAGTATGAAGCATCAGGGCTCATAACCTGTGAGATTTCAGGCAAACGGAGGAGCAGAGCACGACAACTATGTGAAAGGAACTCAGTCATTTGAGGACAATGGACTAGGATATACAGTATATTCACCTATGCGAAAGGATCTGTGTACGGAGTAAGTAACAAGGATAGTACATAGTTGTTGTTGGTGGCTCACCTCAGTCATTTGGGGACAATGGACTGAGGATGAGCACTCTTGAAAAGCAGTCTTAAATACTTGTAGGTATAAGTATTGTAATGAAAGGAGTAAACTATAGAATGAAGGGTGGATGGAGCAATATACAATGAGTATTGTTGTACAGTATAGCATTACAGGCCAGTTAGGCTATGTATATATTGTGTGCTTGAGAAATGGAAAGCATATGGTAAGGGACATAAAATGTACATGTATGGAATTGGTGGCACGCATGCTTGCACATTTCAACAGAATTTCTCCTTTCTGCATTGTCTCAGAAAGAAAGATAACTCTGCCTGTATCGAAATCCCTGTTGAAGAAAACCCTGCAAACCATTTTCAACTGCCAATGTGCAAGTGCATGCATTGTGAATTTGTGATGCTGACACCAAGTGAAAAGACAAGGCCCATGGGATGCACACTGAGAGCACCAACATTTAGATTGTACCAGACATCAAGATGTCAGCATGTCGATGCTCAGGCTGGGTCCTGCTGCTGTGTTGGCTCCTAACCTGGTGGACACCACCTATTTTCTTCAAATGCGGAGCATGTCTTCAGTAGTACCTTGGAGCTTACATCACATTCTTATTCAAACTTGCTGAACAATGTCTAGGTCACAGCCTGAGTTACTATGGCATTTAGACATTAATAACAGCAAGTAGTGAGCACATTTACACAACAGATGAGATCAATAGAATAAATGAGTAATAGGGATCAACAACATCTTTGTAACAGTAGTTGAGAAGTGCTCCCAGAGCAATTGCCAGATAGCAACATATGTATTGGTAAAATCATCCTAGCCATTGTTATTGTCAATGTCATCTGAGTCCCTCAATACCCAATGTGAGATAAAGTTACCTTCCATTGAAATCTGCATGTTCCAACATGGCCAGTCACCATGTGGGAAAGAGGGAAATGCAGCAACAAATGCCATCCAAAACAATTTACACTTGAAGAAGTAGCATTTTGGATGAGTGTTGCTGAGGTGGGGGTCTGTACAGGCTGGGATGGTGTGTTAGTCACACAAATTTCAGCCAGTCGCAGGTCGACTTACAATGTACTCGGGAGGATCTTGGGCAAAGATGCATATCACCAAAGTGAAGAGAGAATGTACACTCATTGAGCATAAACCCATCCAGCTGGGGAATTGTCTTGATATTGATAATAGTGGACATAGTTGAACTGAGGGCAATGGAACTTGCGAGGGGCAACGAGGTTTGTTGAAGTGTGGTCCCAGTAACCATGAAGTCTCGTCGTCAGTACCTTCATAGCCAGACCATTGTACAAGATAGAGTAATTTGCAGTTCCTTCTTTGTCGATCGATCTTGGAGTCAAGAATTTCAGAGATCTCAAACTCCAGTTCTCCGTCTACTTTGATCAGAGGTGGAGGAGGTTGTACCCTATTCAGAATATTGTTGGGTACAGAGGGTTCTAATTGTGACACATGAAAGATGGGGTGTACCGATCTCATAGAATCTGGAAGACAAAGTGTGAAGGAGTGAGAACCTGCCTGAGCGATGATACTATAGGGCCCTAAATTCTTCTTGGAGAGTTTCTTAGAGGGTCTAGTAGAGCGGAAGTACTTTGCTTTAACAAAAACCTGATCTCTGACTTTAAAGTCTGGAGCTGGAGTTCCTCTAGCATCTGCAGGTCCTTGGTATCACTCTTGGGTGGCAGACATCGCCTCATGGAGGAATTGATGGAGGGAGTCAAGGTCAATGGAATATTCTTGTGCCCTTTTGGAGGTAAGATCACACTCAGGATGTACTGCGATGTTGGGATGGTAACCTTTATTGGCAAAGAACGGTGAAACACCAGTGGTAGTGCTTGGAGAATTGTTGTACGCGAACTCCACTAGGGGTAGGAGTTTGGACCAGTTGTCTTGCTGGTAATTACAGTAGACTCAGAGGTATTGTTCAAGCATCTGGTTCATACGTTCTGTCTGACCGTCTTCCTTGGGATGATAACCGGAGGTGAAATGGAGGCAGATGTCCAAGGCTTTCCCTAGTGAGTGGAAGAAATTGGAAATGAATTCTGAACCTCTATTGGAGGTAATGTGGGAAGGAACTCTGTGCTTTGAGAAGATGTAGAGTAAGAATAGTTTTGCTAACTCTGGAGATGTAATTGTGTCGTGTATCGGGATGAAGATACATCGTTTGGATAGACGATCCATGACGATGAGTATAGCTGTAAATCTGGAGGATGCAGGGAGTTGTTCGATGAAATCCATGGAGATGGAGTTCCATGGTTTTTTGGGAATGGAGTTGTTTCAACAACCTGTATGGCTGGTGTCTTGGAACCTTCCTGCAGGCACAGGATGTACAGGAGGAAACATATTCCTTGACAAAGGTCCTGATTTCTGGCCAGGTGTATTTGTGATGAATGAGTTCTAAGGTCCAGTTCTGGCCGAAATGTCCGGAGAGGGGATGATCATGTTTGTACCAGAGTACACAGAGTTGGAGGTCATTAGCATCTGGGACATAGATGCAGTTATCGAGATGGAGGAATCCGTCATTGTCAACAGACCAGCAAAAGTCAGGGGTGTCAGACATGTGGAGTTCAGCCAAAGGGTCAGAGGGGAGTGTGGAGAGTATGTCACTGTGGAGTTGCTCGATGTTGAACAGGGTGCTAGCTTGGAGTACTGGAGCTGTGAGGTAAGTTGCTCGTAGGGATGAACCAAGTTGCTCCTGGGTGAATACTGGACAGAAGTTGTGGGGGTTGACGCAAGCATAGTCCTTATCCCCCTTTTTGGAATAGACGTCCCTGTTGAGCTGGTAGAAAGCAGCATCCTATGAAGGAGCACTAGAGGAGAGCACAACTAACTCACATGGTAGTTAGAGTAGAAAATCTCTGTTTATTCATGGTGGTGTGCCATTCATTATATACATACAATTGTAGTGGAGCTACATATAACTATGTACTTGCCCTAAGGTTGTACATATGTTATCTAATCTACTTTATCAAACAGCTGCTATAGAGCGCTATCATTCAATACTTCCCCTTGCTAAATATCTGGTAAGGTTTGCAAGCATATAAAAGTGCATAGAGCTGCTAAGTGCATGTGGGGGTAGAGTGGCAAGTTCAATAGAACATCAAATCTAATTGTGATCAAAACTTGGTAAATTTAATATGTCCAAGATTTTTAGTGAATATGTCAGCTGGATTGTCATTTCCTTCTATGAAGAATAGATCGACCTGTCCTTTAGTGACAGCTTCACGAACAAAGTGGTATCTGATTCTGATGTGTTTAGATTTGGAATCAGTAACTAGATTGGAAGCCATAAAAATGGAACCTTGATTGTCACCACAAATAGGAATGGATTTAAGTTTATATCCTAATTCTCCTAAGAGGGTTTGAATCCAAATGGCTTGGCAGCTACAATCGGAGAGTGCCATGTATTCTGCTTCTGTGCTTGATAGAGCAACAGATTTTTGAGCATGGGATGCCCAAGAGAAAATGCCATTTGCCAGCTTGAAGAAATAGCCGGTTTGTGATCGGCAGGTGATGGGGTCAGATCTCCAATCAGAGTCTATGCAGGCAAGGATGCCTTGTGCAGAGTCACCATCGAAATCAAGGGAGTAATCTCTAGTACCTAAGAGGTAGTGGCATATGTAAAGCACTTTATTGAGATGTTCCTTGGATGGGTTTGCTGACTGTCTAGCTAGTGCAATTACTGCATAAGCAATATCAGGGCAAGTTCCAAGCATGAGATATAAGAGTAATCCGATAACAGTTTGAAATCGAGATCGTAGTGCTGGATCTGCAGTTCCTTCATTTGCGGAAGGATAATACCCAGTAGGAAGAGGAGTAGGAGCTACTCTGTCATTTTGCATGCCACATCGCTCAATGACTTTATCGAGATAAGCGGTTTGATCTATGCATATTTTCCTGCCTTTTTGGCAGATGCACATACATAGGAATTCTTTGGTTTCACCAAGATCTCTACATTCCCACTTTTGCATGAATAGGGATTTGATTTCATCGACTATGGCTTTGTTAGGGCCACAGAAGAGAGTGTCATCTACATATGTACTGTAAATGATGGCTACTACAATGTTGGAGCCTTTCTTCTTGTAGAGAAATATACCAGCATCGGATTTCAAGTGCTCAAAACCAAGTTTTGTCATAAACTGGTTGAAGGTGTTTCACCAGGCTAAGCCTGCTTGTTTTAATCCATATAAGGCATGACGTAGTCAGAGCACCTTGTGCTCTTGCCCAGGTTGTTTCAAACCTTCTGGTTGTTCCATGTAAATCTCTTCATCTAGCTTGCCATACAGTATAAGTAGGCACTTGTGACATCAAGACTGGAGATATGTATACCAGTTTTCTAGTGCTGCTAGTGTGAACATAAGTTGTACTGTTTCAAAGCGCACAACTGGTGAGAAGATCTGATCAAAGTCAGTACCTTCTACTTGGGAGAAGCCTTTGGCTACGAGTCTGGCTTTTTTACAGCCATCTGGTTTGGCATCAAAAATCCAATGATTTTTTATGACTTTTCTGTTGGTTGGTCTATTGACAATGTCAAAGACTTTTCGCTTTTTGAGGATGCTGAGTTCATCTCTGCAAGCAGATTCCCATTGGGATCGTTCATCCTTTGATAGGTTGGTGATGTCTTTGTAGGACCATTCCCTGGGGGGTTTGTTGACCTTTTGGTCTGGTTGTATAGCTTTTGCAAGTACAGTAGGTAGTATGCAAGTTTTTCTGATACACTACCTTCCCCTTCCTGGACTAGTTTTGCAATGTCAGGTTTCTCTGAAGGAGTTTGAAAAGGGGTAGTGGAGGAGCTAGGCTCAGGATTAGGTGGAGCAGATGGGGTATGCAGTGCATTGACTGTTTCATTCCATTGTGATAAACACTCAGTGTCCTTAAATTGCTGGACTGGATGTCTCCGTTCACCATAAATATTTCCTAGTCTGCTAGGGACTTTTCTTTTGTGCATTGAGTGGTGAGGAATGGGAGGAGGGATGTCAGGTACATGATGTCTGACTGGACTGGGAGTCCTGGGAGCAGGGGGGGGAATGGGAGGTTCATCTTCTGAGGAGCTAGAAGAGTCATCCTTTGCTGCTGCAGGGGGCGCTGGATGGTCCTTATGAGTAAGATAAGGGTGATGAGAGTTTTTATTATTGTTGATGATTTGTGGAATAATACCAATCGGATCAGGGGCAGGTTCCTGCATGATTCTAGTGTTGTGCTTTTTAGGGGTAATAGTACAATGAGGGAACATTGTTTCATCAAAGATAGCATGAGCTGATGTGAAGAGGATGTTGTTGGGTGAACACATGAATATATAATTGTGATCATTGCCAGGGGCTACACCTAGGTAGATCATCAAGTCAGATTTAGGGGCCAGCTTATTTATTCATACATCATGCAGTATGTGTACATAAGCACCACATCCAAAAACTCTGAAATGGGATATGTCAGGAGTTTCATCGTGCAGCAACTCATAGGGAGTGCACCAATTTAATCTCTTGAGAGGTGTGCAATTATATATATGGACAGCATGAGCAGTTGCAAATTCCCACTAACTTGGGGGAATGCAGGCTTCATGTCTCATGGCTTCAGCCTTGTCCGCGCATGAAGCGTTCAGCATGACCATTTTGCTGAGGAGTGTGAGGGGCACTTTGTGCAATCTTGATGCCATGCTGCTTAAGAAGTGCATCGAAGGCATCAGATTTATATTCACCTCCTGCATCAGACATGCAGGTCTTTACACAGGAGTTAAACTGGATTTTGACCATGGAGAGAAAATCCTTGATAGAGGATAGGGATTGAGAATTTTGGCGCATGGATGTAGTCCAAGTGTGGCCAGTAAAGTTGTCAATGAACACAATAAGATATTTGTATTTCCTGTAAGAGTCCATAGGAAAAGACTTCAAGTCCGAATGAATTAATTCAAAAGGACCAGAGGCACACGCTTCATTTGGAAGGAATGCACGATTTGACATCTTCCCTAGAGTGCAGCCAGGGCATAGAGAATCTTTCTTGGGAAATTCAATGGTAGGAAAATTCTGTGTATGCTTCCTTGCATGAGATAAGACATTAGGCGAAGAGTGAGCAAGTCTTTGATGAATAGTCTGGTAGTTAACAGAGTATATAACTCCAAGATGTGCGACAGCCTTTTCATATGGTATGGACTTCAAGGTATAAATTGTATCACCTGAGTGACGAGGGTAGAAGTGAATGTATTCAGCTGCTGATTTCCTATGTAATGACAATTGCTGCGAGTTACCGTGCACAGTCATGTTATCCTGAAGAAATCCTCCCATAGATAGGAGTCTAGTGTTTATATCTGGTATGTGATATACATACAGGAAATAGGCACACTGAGTAGTTGCTGCCATTGTCCTGTAAGACAGACAGTATAATGGTACCAACACCTTTAATCTGAGTCATGCCATTTGCAGTGTATATGTACATTGATGGAATCGTGTAGCTCAGAGTATTCAGCAAAGTCTGTCATTGCAAAAGTAAAGTGGAGGGATGCTCCGGAATCAATCATCCAGACAATCTCATCAGTTGATTTCGACTTCCCCTTACATCTGATACACTGAGAGAACAGCGTAGAATGCACACATATGTATATTTGTATCTAGTAAAAGTACTGATACATGTGGTGCTATGAGCAAGAAGTAATTATTCTCTGTGGGAGGTAACTCGTTTAGCACAGATGTGGGTGAGGGAGAGAGAGAAGGAGGGGCTGACATGATGATGTCATCCTCTTCGTCATAGGCACACTTATCATTCAGGAAATAATTGTTGAGGATCCTGGCAGCGTGAGCAATCTCCCCGTCGATGTCTGATCTGTAGATGTTGACAGTTTCAGACTCGTCATACTCATCCCAGGAGTGACAGGGAGTATGTGGGCATGCACATTTATGATTGTGGTGTGTCATGAGGGAACCGTCTGGGTTCATGAGAGGAGGGAGAGTAATGGTGCCGTTGAGCACATCTTGTTCATATGAGACGTGGCCAGGTATGTCAAGATATGCTGTTTCATCATATAGCTTGCCTGTCTCGTCTGCTTGGCTGAGAGGGCTGCAGAGCGACATGGGCGAGAGGAGAGGTTGGTGGAGTGGCAACGCAGGTATAAGCGGCATGGTGTGTGAACCACACGTGGTGTTATGATATACAGTGACTCCAAAAACTGTTGCAATGCTAACCCTGATTGTGGTGTGCTTCGTGCACCACCAAAGACCGTGGGAATCCCGCTTAGCCTTGGTGGGACGGAATGTTGTACATACCCTCAGCTACAAATTGGTCTCTGGGTCATGTGATTTGGTCCAGTTGCTGTGTAGATACACCCATTTTAAAGTGACAACACCATTGCAATGGTTTTTTCACTTTTAAAATAAAGTAGGTATTTTGAATATATCAGTACTTGGTATAGCCTCCTTTGGCCTTAAGTACTGCCTGCACCCTCCTAGGCATGCTTTCAATCAACTTCTGACATTCCTCAACTGCTATCTTCTCCCACTCCACCTGAATCCTTTCCCACAATTGATGAATTCCATTAGCAGGGTGTTCATGCTCTGCCAGCCTCCTCTTGAGATAACCCCAAAGATGTTCAATGGGATTTAAGTCAGGAGACTGTGCAGGCCATACCATAGTCCTAAAATCCTGCTCCTCTAGCCATTCCTTCACCTTTCTGCAGGTGTGCTTGGGGTCATTGTCCTGCTGAAAGATGACTTCAGGAGGATTGAGACCATAATACTGCAGGGAAAGCAGCAGTTCATCCTTCAAAATCTGAAGGTATAGGTCCCCATCCATCCTACCATGAGCCTGGAAATGGTGGAGACATGGATACCAGTGGTAGATGAAATGGAGAGACCTGCATCAAGCATAGAGAGGATGTTATTCTTTTGAGTAGCAGAAAGAGATCTCATGATGATGGTGGTTGGAAATCAAGAAGTGTGTGAACTTTTTTGAACTCAGACACAATATTTATATGTGTATGTTTGTTTGTATGATTAAACAATGCCAAATATTGCTTGATTTCACTAACATTCCATCTACCATGGCAAAAGTGAAAAAACCATTGCAATGGTGTTGTCACTTTAAAATGAGTGTATCTACACAGCCACTTGACCAAATCACATGACCCAGAGATCGGTTTGTAGCTGAGGGTATGTACAACATTCCGTCCCACCAAGGCTAAGCGAGATTCCCACGGTGTTTGGTGGTGCGCGAAGCACACCACAATTAGGGTTAGTATTGCAATGGTTTTTGGAGTCACTGTACAGTACATACACATCAATCCATGAGTACCCAGAAAGCATGCTGAAACAAGAACGAGGGCAAGGGGTAAGGTGGTGAGATGGGGGCAATGATGAGACAGTGAGATGGTGAGGGCCAGGGGTAAGGGTGGGAGTGAGACAAGAGTGAGGGTGAGGTGGTGTGATGGTGATGGTGAGATGGGGACAAGAGTGGGGGTGAAATGGTGAAATGGTGAAATGAGGATGAGGGCAAGATGCAGACAAGAGTGGGGGTGGGGGTGAGGGTGGGGGAGAGTATGAGCAAGGGTGAGATGGTAGAAATGGTGATGGTGAGGGCTGGGGGTGAGGATGGAGGTGACATGGTGATATGAGAGTGAAGGCAAGGTGGTGAGATGTGAACAGCAAGTGAGGGTGGGGGTGAGGTGGTGAGATAGGGTGGGGGTGAGACAGTGAGACAAGAGTGAGGGCAAGGTGGTGTAATGGTGATGGCAAGATGGGGACAAGAGTGGGGGTGAGATGGCAAGATGGCAAGATGAGAATGAGAATGAAATACAAACAAGAGTGGGGGTGAGGGTGGGGGTGAGACAAGAGTAATGGCGAGGTGGTGGGTGATGGTGAGATGGTGAAGGCTAGGGGCAAGGGTGGGAGTGAGATGGTGAGATAAAAGTGAAGACAAGGTGATGGAAATAGGACAGCAAGTGCATCAGCAAACCAGCATTTTTGGTACAGTGCTCATAGTGCACACACTACTCACAGAGCCCCACAAGCTTTCACAGCACATACAGGATACAAAGGTGGAGACTCATGGATCTACAGTATTATGATTGGAGATACCACCCCCAGTTTTTTCTCTCCTCTGATTATCCAGGAGACACTAGCCTTTGACCACCCTGGTTGAAATCTTTGGGACAAACAATGGTACACACTCTGGGCTACCCATAGGTGCATGTATCATGTGATCTGGCTCACAGGAGATAAAGATATGGCCATTCTAAAACAGCAACTACATTGGAATAGTTTTGGGACTTTTGATTATCATAAGGGTATTTGGTATATATTAGTACATCATATAATCTCTGTTGGCTTTAAACACTGCCTCAACCCTCCTAGGCATGCTCTCAATCAATTCCTAATACACCTCAGCTGGTATCTTATTCCATTCCTCCTGAGTCCTTATCCACAACTGCTCTATTTCCTTAGGAGACTCCTCATAGTCTGCCAGCTTTCTTTTGAGGTGAATCCAGACATATTCTATGGGATTGAGGTCAGGGGATTGTACAGGCCATACCATGGTTCTAAATTCCTGCTCTTTTAGCCACTCCTTGACATTTTTGCAAGTACATATGCTTGGGGTCATTATCTTGCTAAAAGATGACATTAGGAGAATTTAGACCATAAAATTTCAGGGAATTCTGGAATTCATCCTTCAGAAGTTGAAGATAGAGATCACCATCCATCCTACCATCAATCTTGGTTGCATATCCAACCCCATCCCAAGCCATACAGCCCCATAGTAACAAAGAACCACCTCCAAACTTCAAAGTCCCCTCAACTAATCTATTACTAAGCTTCTCTCCTGGCTTTTTCCATGCCCATTTGTGACCATCTGACCCAAGACAATTGATTTTGGTCTCATCAGATCATATAACTTGCTTCCAGTTCTCTAGAGTCCAGTTCTTATGAGCATAAGCAGAATCCAACTGAGCCTTGTGATATTTAGCAGAGAGTATGGGGCGTTTGGACTTGACTACAGCTTTCATACCAGCTTTTTTCAAGTGACAGCAAACTGCATTTGGATGGAGGGGCTGGTTGGTGATGGTAGAGAGGGCTTTAGTGACCTGGACAGCATTCTCTGCCTTGTTACTAGAGACAAGACAAACAGCATGGTGAATATCAGCAGGAGAAAGCTTTGATGGATGTCCTCCAGTAGATTTCTGAAGCTCAGAATGCTCCTTGGAACAAAGCCTAGAGATGGTAGCAATGCCAACACCTGTACTAGAGGCAATAAAACAGATGGAACAGCCAGCATCAAGTTGAGAAAGGATGGTGTTTTTTTGAGTAATAGAGAGATATCATATGATGATAGTGGTTGAGAGTCAAGAAGTGTGGGAATATTTTCAGACTCAGACATAATGTTTATATGTATATCTTTGTTTGTAGCACCAAACAACAGCAACTATTGCCTTATTTCATTGAGATCCTATTATTCACATCAAAAGTCCCAAAACTATTTCAATGTGGTTGCTGTTTTAGAATGGCCATATCCTTACCTCCTGTGGGCCAGATCACATGATCCAGGCACCTATAGGTAGCCCAGAGTGTGTATCATTGTTTGTCCCACCAAGACTAAGTGAGATTCCCACAGATGTTTGCAGTATGCTTCACACACTGCATCTGGGTTAGGTATTGGAATAGTTTTGGAAGTCACTGTAGAGGTCAACTATATTGGACAGTCACCAACAGCATCAGCTGTTGGGTCTACTTCACTTGGAGTTTGTTATGAAGTGGTCATGAAGACTAACACTGGCTGAACTTGTCTTTGCAGACACACCAATCTGAGATGAAAGAGATAGAGGAGGACCAATGAAGTGAGAGATGAGGAGGGAATCCCACTTGAATTGTTTGAAACAACCAATAGTGAGGTGAAGGGCTAGAGTCACACCTTAATTGCACTAAGCAACAAGTGGATTAGATTGGGGA
>JBBPRX010000455.1:0-15104 GCA_038093195.1 Boletus fagicola | reverse complement strand
AGCCAATACAGTATTTGCCCAAAGCATGTTCTCCGCCGAAAGGGGTTCCACACTCGGGGAGGAGTTCCCATGTGCATGTCCTGAGTCAGATCTCGGGTGTACAGTGATAGTTCCGACGAAATTGTGAATATCCTTGATCGGGGCATCAGCGTAAACCTCTCCTTCGAGCATCATAACCTCTCTTTCACCCCCTTTCAAGCCTTGCGTTGCAGTAACGGCGACGCGGGCCTTCCAGTCTGTCTCACCATCGAGCTGATCGGTGCGTATGAAGCAAGTTCCAGAAGGATCAGATGTTCGGAGTAGAATCATGTCGGCGGGTACGCGATCGTTCTTCTCCAGGACCACGAGATCGCCAACTTTGAGAGACGAAGATGGTACGGAACGCGTGTGTGGACCTGGATCCGGATGAGACTGCGATTGTTCCTGGAGTTCGGGATCAGAGACATCGGATAGGGTTGTAGACTCGGATGAGCGGAAACTCGTGCGTTTGTGAGGAGAAGGGGGAACCAATGTCAGGTATTTTTGAGAATTAGCTTCGCGGTCTCGGAGATTGCGTTTGTAGTCATCGTATGCTTCTTTTCCCATTGTGACGCATAGGACGAAAGCGAGTGGTGCAACATACGTGATTATGAAACCTAAACAAAATATAAACACATGAGACACGATGGGAAAGGAAAGGAGATATTCTGATGGGCGCACCGATCTTGAGCGCAGGAATGAACTGCGAAAGTGCGACGAGCAGAAAATACAAATTGAAGAAGAATTTGAACTGTTCATATAGAACAACTGGGAAGAAGGTGAATATGTTGTACTTTTGGTTGCGAACGATGTTGGGAGGAAAGCGGGATTGAAATTTATCTGCAAAGCACAACAGAGCGACAATGACCATGCGCAGCGATCAACAACCAGCGGAAATTGAGTGAACAGCGGAAAGGAACGCCCACCTGGAGGTCTGAATGGAATGGCACGGGATTTGTCCTGCCTGCCTTTGCTTCCCGCTCTGCTGAGTGTGGATGAGCGCTGTCAGAGTCAAGGTATGAGTACTAACGTCTACGATTGTCGTGACCATCCCGCAAAAGGAATTAACGCACCCTAGACATTTGCGATCCTTCCAAACGCCTCAACCTAGTCGAGCCCTGTCCCTCACCGCCAATATCACCATCGTCGTCGCCGTCAGGATCACCGTCCGCACTCCTCTCGACGTGTCCCAACAATGTAGCTTCCTCGTCTGAGTCGTCTGCATACTGTTCCCGTTGCTTCCCCTTGCCCTTCGAACGTCCACTCCCGAACCCACGAGTCGTGGTTCGCACCGCAGCACCGCTCCTGAGTGCGCCTGTGTGCATGTTTGTTCTCTCGGGTGTTCGGTCGTCTCCTTGCGAGTTGAAGTTGTGCTGGTCGGTGAGAGGAACGTACGCTGCGCGTGATCGTGAGTTGGGTGCGATGGTGTGGAGCGGTATGTCAGGGCTGGACATGTAATACGTTGCCAGTTTCTTCCCGGAATTGGACTGCCGCCGACCTATAGACGCTCGTCGTGCACAAAGTCGAATTGATGTCGCCCCTCCCTCGGTTCAAAGGATATGTCGAGTGGGACACCGCCGTGGGGATTTTCTAGCGCCAGTGGTAGTAGTGGCGAGGTAAAGTACTTGGCTCCGGGACAACACCGGAAATTACCTCGGCTGTTCAAAATCACTTGAAGAGCTGTCCAATGGATCGGGCAACTTGAGCTGGTTATAGCCTCCGTTCGATGTTGTCGCTTGAAATCCTATCAAAGGGCTCTGCCTACCTCAGCGCTCCGAGCAGACCTGACCTCATCTCGTTCATTACCCTGCTCGGATTCACGTCTCCCATACGCCACCCACGCGGTCCCAAAGGAACAAGCTGGATTTATGGAAATCTGCAAGCGCTTTGCGTCGCCTCCTCGCGGGTCTGTCATGGTGGACTTGTACTTGACTAACCCCATCGTTCTCCCTCACTTCTGGGCGAACTCCGTGGTCCATGTGAAACAGTACGGCAGCACGCTGACATACAAGGGTTTCTTCTATGCATACTGCCAGTGTTCCGTACCTCATCCTCAGTAGTGAACACGGTGGTTTCCTAGACCAGCCGGCTGTATACCATGGACACGCGCGGGCCCTCAACCACGTCCTCACCCACAGCAGTGACTATCGAAAGCCCTTCTAGGCCAGGTATACCTTATCCCAGATTCTTGGCGATGGTGGGTCGTTTCCTCACGTAGTTTTTGTCGGCACATGTTGGCCCAGGACCACAGGTGTCATTTTCGTCGAAGGCGCCCAGCATCGCCTGCACGTTAGTATCCATCTCTTCCTTGTCTTTGTTCCCTTGTCCAAACAGAGTCATTATGGTCATTAAATCCTCGCAGATATACACCATTCGTGTGATTGACTCGACATTTAGAATCCTGCATTCGGCTCGGCCCAAATTCGAGCGCTAACCAACGTTTTCCATGTAAAAGTTGTCCAAGTATGTGACGTCTCATTCCTTTCTACGTGTTACTCACCATAGCCGATACAGCTTCGTGATGTCTGGTCTGAGATTGCCAAAGATCCTGCAGGGATCATCACTGGCGCCAGTCTCGATCTCGGCCTGGTACCATGACTGAATAGAATGACGCTTAGCGTAATTGATCTTGCAGGTGGGGTCGGAGTCTTGTTTATAGGTATATTATTCTTCAATGCTCGTCGGGAATTGTTTCAGAATCTGTTCAAGCAATCCATGTACTGACCGTTCAACGTCAACCTCTGCCAGCCGCTCCCTGCAACTGTCGGACTATCAAATGATGGCCCGGGAGCAAGTTGACGATGGTCCTCTATCCTTGATGGCCAACCCTGTCGTCTTCGTTGCCTGCGTCTCTTTCAATAAATGGCTGTCAAATGGTCAACTTCACAGAACAGGTGTTTGAAATATCGATGATAATGAACTTAAATCTTGAGTGAGTGCCGATCACCGGGCGTTTACTACATTCATGATCAGCCTGCGTCAGTCTGGTTATTCGGTGTGGTGTTGATCATTGAACTATGCTACACTACACGAAATCTAAGCTTGGGTTACATATCTATAACATACACGTGTACAAACCATACCTCCTATAAAATTTACTGGACTGAAAGAACACTACAAACGAAAGGATGTACATCCAATGTGTTGTGCAATCTCAGCTTTCCTGTGTTGTGTGTCAGCATGGCCTCTACCAGCCTGCTGTCCAGGCAATCCTAGCTGATATCCCTCATGATACCGCCTTGTCTGCTGCTCATCCAAGTCATGGACAGCAGCTACTGTATCCAACAGTGGGAGGGAGTACTGCATGTGACAAGTAATTGAGCTAGGCAAGTAAATGCAAAAAAAAGTAGGCATACAAGGGGGCTCATCTGGACGATGGCCATCTGGGAACTTGATGATCTTGAACTGCAAGCTTGGATTTCCTGGAGTATTGATATTGTATTCCTGGCATGCACAGGATGAACTTTGAATACTGTGATGACAGTGCAATTGGGTCTCAACAAACCTGATACACATCCAAGGAGAGTTCCAAAATATCATTCTTTGTCATTTCTCTTTTGGTTCAACATTTAGGGCCCATCATTGAAAAGGAAATGAGTAATATATTACAAGTTATCGTCACTTCACCAATTTCTTGGGCTGTCAATCCTTATCTGAAGCGATTTTGTCTCATTGTCTGAGTCTCTGTTCGAGGTACCTACAGTACTAGATAGAAAAACGACTGAATGGTCAGTTCTAGTGGTAAACGCGCCGACAACGAATCAGGGAAGGCAATTGAGTGATCGAGTGACCGAGCTTACCAGTTAAAGCGGACAGTTTCTGGATGGCATAGGAAGCAAATGATGTGGTGGATCCTCGCCCAGTCATGTTCAATTTAGCAAACCATCCTCAGAAAACAGAAGCTCGGTTTTCAACGACTCTATCTATCGTCATTACATCCACATGATAGGTATACCACTCCTCACGGTCATGGCAGTCAAAGCCCAATCTCGTCAGCGTATGGCAGTGTCTTGATATCACCAACAACAACAAACGTCGGTGCGGACGCGGTGAGCTCGGAGACAGCCTACGAGGTGAAACAAGACGTTCAGTAACCGGAAGAAAAGGGTAGCTTGGAAGGCACTTGCCTTGGAGACAGCAGCTGCATCAATCTTGTCCAGCGCAGCCAATGTACTCTCAATCG
This sequence comes from Boletus fagicola, assembly GCA_038093195.1. Classification (NCBI taxonomy): domain Eukaryota; kingdom Fungi; phylum Basidiomycota; class Agaricomycetes; order Boletales; family Boletaceae; genus Boletus; species Boletus fagicola. The sequence continues at coordinate 10,903 of JBBPRX010000455.1, read as the reverse complement.
AGGCATTCGCATTCGAGAAAACCTAAGCAAACACCGTCAACCAGTCTATTCCAACGGCGGAATGCGGAAAAACCTCGGAATAACTCACTTTACCGCCAATAGCCTCCACGAGACCTTCCCTACCTTCGACAGCGGCAGCAGCACTAAATTTGGCGCGTGCAACAGCGACCTTGAGCTCGTCTGTGCTCAGGGGCTTCTTCAGTTTTTCAACGACAGCCTTGGCAGCCTCCGTCACACTCTTCGTATCAGCGCCCTGGACCAGAACACCGGTCAAAACAGCATCGGAATAAGGAAGGTGCACTGGGGTGACGGTTGCAGGAGGGCGTGTAGAAGGCCACTTGAGCGACTGCTTCGGTGCGATATGTCCACTGAGAACAGAGAGCGCAGGTGACGGTGTCGTGGTACCAAAGCCAATGAACACGGTCTGAGGACCATCATGCGAGTCAATTCGCGTCGAGCCACCAAAGTATTTCGAAGGTGCGGCCGTTACGGGTGAGCTTGCAGGGAGGGCAGCATCTGCGAGAGCCTTGTCGACGAGCTCCGCGAGACGTGTCGAGTCGATGCCAGTACCGATGACGGCGACGTTGCCCGAGGTGAAAGCCTCTTTTGCGAAAGATTTCACGGATTCGAGGGAGACGGGGTTGTGGGGACCCGCGAACAGGGATGCACCGAGGCCAGTACGGAAGGCAAGGGCATGTGCAGTTTCGACGGCGATAGTGCTTGGTGATTGAGAGACAGCAGCAGCCTCATCGCGGACGGCAGGGAGGACATATTCCGTGTACTCATGGGGAAGGAATTTAGGGGTGGTGAGGACGGAGGTTAGCACGGAAGTGAAGAAGGACCTAAAAAGTGGGTTGGCACCACACATTCAACAGGGAATGACAAAGACACGTACTCGTCACCACGGAGGAACTCGGAGGTAAATGCAAGATATTCGCGTGACAGACTGGCGGAGAGAACACCACCGTAGAGATCACTCTCTCGTACAGTTCCGAGCGTCGACCGCTTCGCCGTGCTCTAGAAGAAAAGTGGTGGTGCAAGTTTTTGATAAGCTGCCGGAGTGAAAAAGTTGAACAAACCTTGAAAGCAAAGTTTTTCAAGGTATGGGCGACGCCTGGACTTGGTTCATACCGACTGCCGGCTTTGACGAGGAAGGTGACGGCGGTTGTTGGCTGACCATTGTCGACGGCGGCGACTTTTATTCCGGAAGTCTTGGAGTCGACGACGGTGGCGAATGAGCGTGCTAGACGTTTAGCGGTCGACGCCCGAGTTGCTAGCATGGCTTGAGTTGGTCGGTTGTAGAAACTGCAATGAATTTTGGAACGAGCGGAGTTGGGTCGGTTGCAGTTGCGGTCACTTCCGTGTTCGTCCGAATCAAGCAAAACATCAAAGCCTTGCTCAATGCTAGCTATACATTCAATGGGAAGCTCTGGAAGCTCTCTACGCGAACGCTCGCCCGCCTGGATTATTGTATCTCCAATCGAGCAGGTTATAAACTTGGAGCTCCGAAACTGCGGCAAGCTGCTCATAATACGGTTGCGAGTCGTTTGCAGATCATCTCTCCTGATCGAATCATCAGAATGCAGTGTGTCTGTGTCTTTTCATGACCATCACGGTGGTACGTGTTGCGATGTGTACCAAGTGCGTCTCCGTTGAGGTCGCCTAACCTGGTTGTGGTTGGTCGAACGACGATTTCATCATCGTCTTGAAAGCATTTTGGTGAGTAGCTTGTCAACTGGGTCGGCCGCAAAGCGCCCCCGTTTCAGTGATTGTGACAGTACCTCTGGACACGATGACAAGCAGTGGTTAAACCAAAAGGTCAATTCTTCCGCTTCATTGCTCCTGAAGCCTATGATACGACGCACTCAGTTAGTGTATCATATATCAACAGGTCACTACAACCCGAACCCAAGTCAGCCAGACTACCGCCTGCGCAGAACCCATTGACCTCTGCATGGTAACGTCTGCACCTACGGAGCCATGGCACCGACTTGCGTACATCTGGTTTAGTTTCCGCTTGCGATGAATGAGGCATCCAACCTTCCATCTCGCTTGCAACAGCTACGGGCTCGGTAGATTTCGAAGGGAGCGCGACGCTAAACCCGTCTTGGACTAATCCAGCGCAACTGCGCGTCTGATCGCTGCACCCTAGTGGTCGCCATGCGAATCGGTGGATATAGTCATGGTGGTAATGGCGGTTGCGGCGGCACAATCAAGTTGGTGCTTGAGCAAAACAAGCATCGTTCTTCACGAAGCATACTTATCTCCGTGTAGACATTTGGGGCATTGAATTAGCATGGGACAAAGTCTATACGGGGGTGAAGCGAGGCGTTTCACTCGTCTCGCCACTTCATCGCTCTTCCAAGCAGCTGGTTATCACAGTCGTCCTCGCTCGCACGTGACCACACTCATCCGTGACAATCTAGAGCAGCCTCATTCTTCCTGTCCAAGATTCGCTAGATGCTTGCTGCTTTGCACCTTACCTCACAGCTCACCCTAGTCCCCTGGATCCGGCAGGTGGAGGCAAGTTCTAGGCGCGAAATCCTTTGGTTTTTTATATCACTTATGTGGACGTGTAAGTATGATATTTTTCCCTCGTACGACCTCTCGCGAACTTAAACCTGAAAAGTTCCCCTTCGATCCGGTGAAGCTTCGACCGAGGCCTGGGCAGCACGGATATCGCTTTGCGAGACATCAAATAAAACAAAATGATAGCAAACAAATCGACAAGTCCTAGATCCAGAGAAGCGCTCAAGCTAGCCCTCGGGATTTCTCGGTATAAAACAACAACTGTCGCGCCCGCGAGTTCACGACAACCTTGGTGGTCTTCCGGATCGGAGGGTTTGGGTCTTCAGTCATCTAGAGACCATTCACGGCGTTGAATATGCTGATGCGCACAGCCAGGGGATATGCATCGGTAGATATTCGCTTCCAGTGACACTATCCTTTTGGATGGTGGCTTTGGGTATTGGGTAATTGCGACTGCTTTCACTCTAAGGATACTAGCAAGCGAACCTGTTGTCTGACTGATTTCAGCTTGTGTAGACAGGACGACTTGAAGTTGACAGGAAGTCATGGAACAAACGTTGAGGATGGTAGATGATCGCCGTGGTTTCTGCCTTTCTCAAAACTACAGCGCGGTGCGATTTCGACCGGCCGTACTCGACCCGTAATCGCGCGGGCCTTATGAGCACAATGGCCCATTCGGCAGACCTCCCATGTACATTACGATGTTGTATAAAGGATGCAAGAATCAAGATTTATCCGACATTACCTTCCCGGCATGGCCAAGGTTGGAACCTAGACCGAAAATAATGCGTTAATTGTATGATGCGGTATGTTACATTGCTTAATGAGTTGATGTATCGTGGGTAGCCAACAGTCTTGGACGAGAACCGTCTAACAACCAGTCGTGACCGATTCCCGACCACCAAGAACCATTGGAACAGCCTCGGATGAGTCTTGGAAATGGTCATCGTTCAGACCAACACAATCAACCACGGACACACCGCAATACGCAACTTTCCTTCCCGAACGTGCTTCTGCGTACTCTAGACTCGTCAATCCCCTCCATCGTTCCAACTCCTCCTCGACGAAGGCAAGAGCTTGACCCGAAGAAGGACGGCTCTCGGGTTGCTTTGACCAAGTAGATTGAAGAAATTCCCAGCAAATTACTGGGAGGTTTGATGGGCGTTCATCCAAAGGATCTTTACCCTCATACTTGAGGATGATCACGTGAGTGGACTTGAATATGTGAGAAAATGGTATCCTGCCAGAAAGGACCTGGAAATAGGTCGTTGGTCGGCTTGTTATACTTGACACATAGGTGGCTGTTGGTTATTTACCTGCCAGACGACACAGCCAAAGGAATAGATGTCACAACTCGTCGTTGGTATGGGTCTCGACTCTTCTAAATCGGGGTGAACAAACAGCTCGGTCGCAGCCCATCGATGAGCGCAGATGTTGGAGGGTATCGACTGATCCGTGTCAAGGAACATAAATGATAAACCAAAGTCGGAGATACAGGTCCGCCCATACTGGTCTATCAGTATGTTGGAGCCTGTCAGGTCACCATGTATGACACCCGAGTAATGAACTGTGTGGAGAGAAATTCGTAAATCGGTTCACACATACTCAGAGGTTACTTACGGTACTGCAGGCCGCTAGCTACCTCGTGAAGCTGCAATTAGGGGTTAAATACGATCCAAGTGTAAGAAGAGATAACCTACAATGACGAATCTTTGTTCCATGGTAAGCTGGCTGTGGTTACGGTGGATGAAATCGGTCAATGTGCCTTCGTCCATCCATGGTGTGATCAAACAGGGGATTGGACCAAATTGGTAGGTAAGTCCAATTAGAGGCAAGACGTTTCGATGATTTAGTCTTCTCCATGTGCTGGACTCCCTCTCGAACATCTACGGGACGTCACATATCAATATTCCACACAAGTGTGCTATTGACCCAAGTCACCTTGCGGGCCTTTGTAATGTCTGGTTCATGGTAGACATGTTTTGGGCATTTGACGATGACCTATAACTTGTTAGCCTGGAAAGACACTATCATATTGATTTGAATTGCGAACCACTTCAGGTTTTGGACCCCGTCCGATCAAGTAGCACTTGATTGCTATGCTGAATCCACCATGATATACCTCTTGTTCGCCAGGGATACGCTCTAAGCGAACCTCTGGGCTCTCTATAAGGATGCTGTAGAGGGGAGAAATTTGGTTTCCTTCTACCTATTGGTCCGCATGAAGCTCACCTTTGATGGAAGACTGTAATTGCGAGGTTGACGCATGATTGAAGTTGTGACCAAAAAGACTCTAACATATTCGGAGACCGTACTACCACTGGAGTGAGTCACTGATGAAGTAGAAGGTCTAAGCAGTGAGATCGGCGAGGGAGAAAAGAGGATGTACAACAATACTTGCTGTAGTACAACTGCATCTTAGTAGTACTACGTCCGGGTATACTTTCTATCAAAGAAGGATGTTTTCTTTGCTGTGTCACTGTCCAACGTGAAATACGCGATTGGTTGCAGTTTGTAGTGTCCCAACAGCCTTCACAGCAAGTGCCCTGGCTCGTGACGAGGTGACGACACCGTGGCAGCGCGCTGGCGCACCATGCTGTGGAGGTAGCTGTTCGAACGGTTCGCCTGAACACTCTCTTCCCTGTTCTCTGGTTTTTACTACCACCATACCGCCGTTATTGTTTTGTCTACTCGTCTCTTGATCGCTGTTATGTTCGGGCTTGAAGACATCATGTGTTGCAGAGACTACGAAGAGGAGGTGCATCGTCGCTTCAATATCCTCTCATCACTTGTTATATCGATCTCGCCTCCAGGGTTACTGATAGGGCGTTTCTGCAGGAATACCTCCCTTCAGAGTGGCTTCACTCTCCCATTGATGCAAACATGGATCACTGCAGGTGGAATGTAATCTATAGCAGCGAGTATGCTCGGGAGTCGGCACTCAAAGAAGAGCAAATCATACATCTTCCTCACAGATTCGCGGACGAATCGTCGATGTTCCCCCAGTCAAGTTTTATTAACACAGAGCATGGTTATACCTGTCAGTGGGTTGATGGTGCATCTCTGCAAGCACATTTTTTACTTGTAAGTCAAGCCTTTCGGGAGAGTGAAGTCATCTGTGATTAACTATGCCACATTAGCTCGGGGACTGGGCTACCGCTCTTCGTACGCGTTGGTAATCTTTCTTTTGCTATGTTCCCAGGCCACTAAGTCGCCTTTGCTACAGTCCATGCCAGGCATGGTGTTCATGGCAATCTAACACCGGCAAGTTTATGTTGTCTTTGTCACGACTTCGAATGTCTGGCCCGACGCTAACTCTTTTTCAGGAATCAGTTGGTGTAGTCCATGGAAGGGGCACCCTGAGGGGTCCTAGTCTGACACGGCATCTGGGCCATAAGGTATTGTGGACACGAGAGCCCGCGTCATATGACGATGTCTATGGCGCTCGCTGGGCCGCCACTGAACTCTTCCGCATTGATGATGGTAATCAAAGTCCGACAAAAATGAGTGATGTCTATTCGTTCGCCTGTCTTATGCTTCAGGTTCGTTCATCCATCCATCCTCCTCGTGGTATGGTGCCGATCAGGTGTTCCAGATGCTCACAGGAGAGGTACCGTATTGCGGCACGAAGAGGCCCGAACAAGTCGTGTACTTGAAGTATTTAGGAAGGGAGCCCATCGATACCCAAACTCCCAAGGTTGCGGATCGCTATGTCGCGTTTATGCGTTGGTGCTGGTCTCCGGAACCGGAGGAACGACCGACCATGGAAACTGTAGTTGACTTTATTCACAATGAGATCAAGAGGCTTGGGGAGCAACGCGGCTACCCGTGATGCATTGAACCACCACCCTATTAATCACGCCCACCACGTTATCCACTCTTGTACCTAGTATATACCACCTTGCAGCGTTCTCATGTAAATAACACGTATCACGGCTGTCGCGGTCTCTTACTATAGACCATCAGAAAATTCTTTGTTGCCTTTGTTCGTGGTCCACTCGATCTGCAAAATGCCTCAAAACTATGGCCCAGGAAGACTTATAAGACACTATATGATACCAAGTAAGTTAGTTGACCTAACTCCCTATTTACAGCATTTCTGTACCTGCTGTGACCGCAATAAAACCGTCACCCTTGGGTTCTATTCGTTTCCCCAACGCCCAACCGACTTTCCGACTGAAACTCATTCATGAACCTCGTTTACTCCCGGTGGATTCGGACACAACTTCATACACATACAAGCCTCTCACCGATCTTCGCTCGATTCGTTTGTTCAACCTTCGGCCGGGTATCTTGGGTGAACCACTCGAGGGTTCGCTCGAAGAATACGGCTTGGACAATGTTCCAGAATACATGTTTTATGTCTGGGGTGATCCCGTCCTCGAGGGCCAAACCATCTCGTGTGCAGGCAGACGGCTCGACGTTAGTAACACCCTACACGAGGCTCTCGTCAAGTTACGCGACGTCCAATGTTCCCAGCTGCTCTGGGCAGACAGAGCCTGTATCAACCAGCAAGCGTCGCAGTCTCGCAGAGCGGAGCCATCAAGTGAAGTTGATGGGTGAAATCTTTCGGGGAGCCGTGGTCGTGACGACATCACTCGGTGACGACGACGAAGGCGAGGAGAAGGAGACCCTAGCCTTTGTTCGCGATATGGTCGATCACTTCGCTGAAGTGGAGGACATGACCGCCTGGGAAGGACGAAAGTTTCTCCTCAGGGACTCTCCATCTCGCAATAGTGAATGTAACCCTCTCAAAGGTCTTCTGCGACTATTCAGGAAGCCCTGGTTTTCACGCACCTGGGTTATCCAGGAATTTGGGCTAGCCAAAACTGCCATCGCCATGTTCGGAGACCAAATCATTCCGTTTCATTACATTGGAGTGGCAGCTCTCATCCTCATGAAGTCCTTCCGGGAGCATCTCGTGCCTCTCCGAGTCAAGCAAACTGTCGACAAGGTATATCAACTGTACATGATGTTCTCACTTGTTGTTCAGTTCTGCAACTTTACACATCTCATCGATGACGTACGGCCTTTCCAAGGCCATCTGCAAAGCAGACGAGTAACATTATCGGTTGAACAATCCTTTCGCAAGTAGCAAGCCCTCTCATTGGCTGATGAGCATCTAAGCAATCCAGACAAGTGCATTTAGGTCATGCCAAGCCGAGTACCTGCCCATTGGGCAGCCCAATGAGCGCTTAGAGAAAACAGATTTGACTTGAGCCACAGACTCGCGTGATAAAATCTACGCATTTCTCGAGCATCCGCACGCTCGTCTTTCCACCGGTGAAGCCATCATCGAACTAGATTACAGTAAGTCCACCTTGGAGGTATATCGAGAAGTCGTAGTGACTAATCTAGTGCGGCCAAAGCATTGATATCTTGTGCGCCGTTCAACACGATCCGGAAACCTCTACCATCGATCCCAATTTCCCGTCGTGGGTGCCAAGGTTTGACAAGTACTACGGCTACCGCAGCCGCGTGCTTGGCCGTTTTACGAGCGACCATTTTGCTAGCGCCCCCCGAACTCATCCTTAAAGACTGTGAGTCGAATAGACTCACTGTTCGCGGCATCTTTTTTGATACCATTTGTGGGCACACCGAGCTCCTTCACGCTCGCGCGTTCGACCTCACCGACAATCACAACCTGTTCGAGAATCCCGTCAGTGCAATATGGATCTCGACGTCACAACCACTTCCTATCCAAGTGGTGATACGACGAAAAAAGCATTCGTCTCCGCATTCACTGCAGGGACCACTCTCCTAGGGACCACTCTCGACGCCGATTTCTCTGCCTACTGGCTACGCACATTTGAATCCAGATTCGACCCGGACGACTGTACAGCATTTGATGCCCAATACCACCGCTCTCTCCGTCGTCTCGCGGAAGGGGGTTCGCGGATGCGGTTCCAGGATGTGATTTCGGATGTGTGCGATGGACGCAAGTTCCTATTTACAACGAGGGGTATTTCGGTGTCGGACCTGGGGTTATGCAGCTTTATGATCGGATCGTCGTGCTGTTTGGGGCTGACGTGCTGATGGTGGTGCGCCAGAAGGAGGACGGGCCTGAGCTGCATGTTTATAACACTAGGCACAGTGTAGAAGGGAACAGGCACTCCGCTGAGGGGAGCACTTTACATCTTGAAGCAGGATAACTTGCTCCAACTTGAATAGCAAATTGATCAGTCTGGATTTGGGAAACATTCCTAGGAGGAGCATCAGTAGAGTCAGTTTATTTGGAGAATTGGACTGATGGGAGTCAAGTACTCCCAAAACAAACCACCTCTCCTATATGTTCTCCGACAGTTTCTAGACATGGAGTGGTGCGGGGGACGAGTGAGCCACCCCAGCAGCCAATGTATATGTGTGTAACCTCGTGTTCATTGATAATTGCTCAGATCAGAGTTTCATGGTGGGAAGTTCGCCACGCCCCTGAATGACAGCCTGGGAACACATCCGGAAGACATGCCATGTGCTGTACATGCAACGACCCTCCCAGTCTCATCTATTTTGGTATCTGTCATCAAGTATCGAATGGCTATGAGAAATCAGTTATGCAGAGGATGTATCCGTACTTTTTTATTATCTAGCAATGCGATCGTAATCATCGTATACATATAATGAGCCATCCGTCTACTCCTGACGAAGGTACAGTATTAGCGAGCAGACACAACGCACAACACATTGCCTCCCACCTTCCTCACGCGCGTCTTTTGACCCTTGGTTTCGGGAACACCAATGGCGTGCCGAGTACGGCTCTCTTCGGCTCTGCGGCACTATCGGGAAGACCGAGTCGCTTAAGATCCAGCGTAGTTAACTTGCTGATCTTACAACCTAATGATTTAAACAGTGCATTGATCCTAACGGCGGGAATTCGCATGAGTAACTCGAAAAGATGTCCGTGTTGATATGGTGACGCACGTGGTAACTTTTTGACTCAGATCATGTGCAATAAGCGTTGTGTCCGTCGCATAGTCGTCCATGCGAAGACATAGTGCAAACATATGCGTGAGCAACAGTGTCTCTGTTTGAGATGTCGACTGCGGTCTAGATAGCGAGATTCAGTAAGACTCTGCTCTCGAATTAAGAAGACTCCTGACTCTGTTGACCCTCTCGGAGTTTCTGTGAATCTAGACATAAGGCCGTCGATTATGACGGAAGGGACAGCGGACAGTTTATCATAGACGGTTGACTTGTCGAATTTACGAATGGTTAGGTTGCGGAAGGACATCATGATGGAGATGTACATCAGGATTTTGCTGATCGTGACGCGGAGCATATCAGCACCCGTGGATCACGGACAAAGAACCGAGAACAACTCACATATGCGTTTTACTCGGGGAAGGGGAAGAACAAACGAGATCCAGGTGTTGACTGACCCAGTTTGATCGTTGATATGTAAGGAGGGCTTTTCGCTCCTGGCTGGAACTAGCTTGGATGATCGCCGAGGGTGATAGGGTCTTCCATTCCGCTTCTGGGATGACGTTGTGCAATGGGTAGATTTCGGACGGAGTCTCGGCATCTGGGTTGTATGGAGGCACTAAGCGCGCACTGTCAGCCGTTGCTTGGGCTTCCTCTGTCGAATGTGTCTCAATCACCCCGATCCTTGCAATGGAATGGTTGGGAACATACCCCTAGAAGGCAAAGCTTGTGTATTCTGTTGAATTCTCTCCTGCAGGTGATCTGCAACTGTCTCCATCGCAGATACATCCACCTTGTTTCGCTCTTGGGCCTTGATGGCTTGCTTGGCCTTTTTGGTACCGAAGGACTCGCCCAGAGCAGCGCGTGCTTCAAGGCGCTGCAAGTTAGAAACCTCTGCGGGCTTGAGAGACTTGAGAGCCTTGACTTGGTGTGTCAGGATGTGGAGGGGTGCCTCGCGAATCGTCGTTGTCTTGATGCGCTTGTTATGCACCGCAACGAAATACCTAGACGCAAGCACGCACGGTTAAGCGAAGAGAATACACAGCAGAATCGCTGGAGACGCACCGAGATCCAACGGATGCTTGTCGACTTTCTGAGGAAGAGAAAAAGTCGACGGCATCTGTCTCTCCGGCAATCAACGTGGGCAGCTCTGCAAACTGGGTGTCCCCATCGACAGCAGCCTTTTCCGTCTGATAACAGTCGAACGGGGTGGACTGAGGTGGTTTGATAGCAGGAAAATTGGCTGTGGTGGCGACAAACACTTTAACCTTGCACGACCACGAGCGAGCGTTTTGGTTACTCACCAAGGACAGGCCCCAGCTGTGATTTTGGCTGGTTAGACAGCGCGAACGAGATCTTGGCCTCGTTGGCATCGCGCTTTCGCTTTTTTGAAGTCGACGCGGGCGCCATTTGACGGTTAGGTTGACGTTTTCGTCAGGCTTTGGACGCGCTCGGA
>JBBPRX010000454.1:0-15107 GCA_038093195.1 Boletus fagicola | reverse complement strand
CTCGGGATGAAGGGGTTCGGAGAACTGGGCAGATCACTGGGTCTTTGAGATGGAGTGTGCGACTTGTCTGCCTTTCCAGGTACCGCTCGATTTCTCAAACGCCACGTCGACAACTTCGCCGAACCACTCTTGAGCTTAGCTTGTGTCCAGTCAACTACTTCGAACTCGGGAAGTTTTATGTCCCCTGGTCTCTCCGAGGCGAGCGAAGGACGATAGTGGCGAGCACCATGTAACGTGGGTAGGTAATGGTCGATTATCAGTATTGGCGATGCAACCTGTAAATCGTCCACGGAAGAAAGAGCGTGAAAGGCGAACAGTGAGACGTCCGAAACGACCATTTTCCCAGATGTTGACCAGTCCACCGGCACGGCTGATGAAGTTCGTGGTGCACTAGACATTGATGGGTCGGGCGAGGGTGTAGAATGCCGGAAAGAGATGGAAAGAGCGTCGAGGAACAGTCGTAGGTAGGTGCAGGGTAGTCTTGGTGGTACAAGAGGCCGTGCATAGAAGGTATCGAGAGAAAATACTTCCCCCGTCGTTGGCTCCAGAAGTGCGATGATCACGATTCCGCGAATAACGACATTCGCTTCCAAGCAAAGCATGGCACGGTGAGATTCCGACGATACCTCTTTGCGCGAGGCAAGCGAGGGCGTAGGAAGTTTGGATACACACGCATCCACGATATCCAGTAGCACTCGTAGATGGCCAGAACGAAAAGCGCAAGCAAGCATTCCGACCCTGACAGACAACTGGAGGGTCTCTTGCTCAGGTATATCCCGAACAAAATCTTCTGGATTAGCCGGGCGATCGCCACCAGCTTGTGAGATTTGTTCAGAAGCTTGCGTAGGTCGAGAAGGGGTTTTCAGCGAAAATATTATGGGCTGTGAACCAAAGGAAAGTAGAACATCCTCGACAGAGTCCCGACACGGCACTGATATCCGGGGGCGTGAACGAGCTCGCCCAAGGTGATCAATGTTATCAGTGATCTGTGGAGTCAAAAGCGACGCCGAAATAATATCCACTTTGGTGGGCTGTGCATGCGATGCGGAAATGGCACTCTGATACATGCTGCTCGAAGCAGACGACAGATGCGGGGAGCTAGGAGGAAGCATGGCAATTGACTGTGACATCATAAGCTGAGTATCTTCGTCCAAAGAAGAGGAGGATGAGTTGCGTGATAATTGATTGGGCGATGGATTGTAGCGTAGTGGCGAAGATTCTCGGGAAGAGGTAAAAGAAACTGGGGATAACGTGCTTGTAACAGTTGGAGAGGAGGCGACAACACGTAAATCTCGCGAAGTCACCTTCAACCCAGATATCGATACTGTGCGGATTTGCCCACAACAGTGATCTCCTTCCGATACCGACTGAAATCCAGTATTTGCTTCCAAGCGGGGACTCGGATCCGTACGGTATGCTATCTCCGAAACAGAGAGCGTAAAGCTAGCTCGACCAGGATAGACAATGGTGATCTTGGTGTCCAGTGCTGAAAACTCGAACTTGGCAAGGAGTCGCTCAATAAGAGTGGCAAAAACTGATACCCCCGCGGGATCGTCGTCTCCATGGGGCCCTTTGCGCGCTTCTTCAGCTTGTAAATTATACCCGAATGGGTTGAAACCTCCAGGTAAGCTCTCACTCTCATCTACAGGAGGTGACGAGCCAGCGGAGGGCCTGACGGTTTGTCGTAAAGTGGCTTCCTCTCGGGGTGTAAGCTCGTCATGGATGAAAGTCTCAGCAACAGAAACCACTGAGTTGGCAAGGTTAGAGCTATTATGAAAGGATGGTGAAGGTGATATGCATTGTTCTGGCGTTATTTGAAACGTGAGGCTGAGAGACTGGACATGAAAACCGACACTCGAAGAGAGTGGATTTGGAAACGGAATACGAGCGGTGACGCCGGATATGAAACCGTCGTATAAAGAGACCGGAAGTCCTACGAGTAACTGATTGATCGCCTTAAGAGACACTGTCAGGGGTACACCGGCACTACAGCAGCAGTAAACTCGCCTGTCCATCTAGTTCCAAGTCCTTCACTTGGACGGTCCCAGAACCGAGCTGAGAATCGATTTGATGGAGATCAAGTTGACCTGGCTTGAGAAAGCGACCTAGGGTTCTCCTCAAGAGAAAGGAAAAGAAGCGTCGTTGAATACCGGACGGAACTGCGAAGTCGAACGTAGGAAGACCTGAAAACCATGAGGACCACGAAGACATGGGTTTAAGCAAGGCTGGATAACATGTCCCGAGTAGATAATCGTAGTAGTAGATGAGCCTCAGCGTGCGTACTGGGCTGGCGCTGCAGAGGGTGCCCCACTCAGGGACTTAATGGGTCTTGAAGGGCAAGTTGGCTCGAAGACGTACTCAGCGTACCAACACAAATCTGGATAATAGCCCCTGTTTTGCATGCCGCCTCTCTCCGACTGAACATTTCTACTGAGACTAGTACAACAATACATGGACAAAGCAGTGAATACTAGTCGATATCCATACCCATGGATTGGCCATCTCCCTTCATGAGGGCACTCCGGCTCTTGCTTGGCACTTTGATTTTCTCCAACTCTTTCTCGGTGGATGGCGACTCCACCGCCACTGGCTGCACAAGTTTGACGGACGTCGACTTGGCTGCCATCTTTTTGACCCGTTGTGCACGCTGCTTTTCCCGGGCGACCGCCATTCTGTCGGACCGTGACCGTGAGTGGCTGAGTGGATATGCAAGCCGTCAAGATCTACCTTTGCCTCCAGAATGCATGCTCCCTGCGTTGCTTGATCTCCCCAACCCGTTTCATCGCCTTGATCGTAGTCTGCACTAGCTCGCGATCGTAACGAACCGGGACATTTCTGCGCTTCTCGAAATCGATTGTAGCATCCTGAGAACATCCAACATACCGTCACAACAGGGAGAGGGACACAGCATGCTGGTCATACTCACAATGGTCATTTCCTTGCCCGCTGCTTTCCGGAAAGCCTTCGTCCACCGTACCTTGCGCGGATTGCGTTTCATTCTAACCGCTTCAGTCGTTAATCCAGAGAAACCAAAAGTGCGATGAGGACTGACTTGAAGTTCTTGTGACATCTACGGCCAGATGAGCATGATGATGTCCTCGAAGGTAATATGCTTACTTAGAGGTGCAAAAACGAAACACTTTGGCGTCGTTGCGAACAAATGCCGTTCCTGGCGCAAATCAGGTAACGTTTTCTAAAGTGTAACTGGGATTTCCCCTACCGTGTCCTGGGTAGACATTCGTCGAGCAGAAATAACACTTTTCGATACGCATGCCTGGATGAGTCGCGGAGAGTGGCCGTGGGAATTGGTCATGATTGCTGCACGCAAAATGGGATAAGTAGATTATCCACATAATATGTATGTAACTTCGCATTCTGGATTACATTCTCAAGTCCCCACCAACAGTTGGACAGAAGCCACTCTAGAACAAATATTACCCGCCAAAACCTTCACATCCGGGCACTCGGTCTACCCCTGCTGTTGCTCGACACGAAATGCATGCACAGATCGTCCACGACTTCGCCAGCCCGAATGCCTACCACGCTCAGCAGTGTATCACTAAGGCCATGCGTTTCTTCCGCTAATCCTTGCACATAGATGCGCGCCTGTAGCTTCTCCTGCCCGTGACATGTCGTGGGAAGAAGCCGATATCCCCGTGAGATACAGAGTTTCTTGGTCGGCCCTCCTCTTTCACGCGGCCAGTCTGATGCCCAACCAAAAGAGGTCGGTGTATTGCTCCCGCTGCTCATCGCCGTGTTGGGAGAGTTTCTTTTGTTATTAATGTCACCAACTTCGAAAGACGAAGATACATCGCCATCGACCGCATCCTCCTGCAAATTGGCCTCTACCTCCAGGCGAGCATAGTCTTGTGCACTTGCATCGAGCCCAAAGTACTTGCCTAGACTCGAATTTGTCAATAGACGGAGCCACGATCGCCTCTCGTATCCAGTTGCACAAAATATTGCATCATACGAACTTTCGTAGATATCGTGCGTCAAGGTTTGTTGCAAGATAAGGGTTATGGGTCCCAAGTCAGTTCGTGATGTTCCAGCGTTACTGCTACGTGAAGTTTCCGCGGACAAAACCTCCGAATGGTTCAAAATGGTGAACTTTGGTTTTGTCAAAGGCATGGTGTGTTTAGTGCGCTTGGATATCCCCTCGTCAAGCTTCTGGTCGTACATAATTTCGTATAACTGGTTTCGTGAGTAAGGTCAGTTGGATCTCAGGAAAAATAAACACTCTGACCAACTCTAGGGTATGAGGATTGATAACTCCATAATTCGCATTTGCATATTCGAGGCGGAGTTTCTGTCTGGCGGAATGAGACGACAGCCGATAAATATCATTAATAGCTAGAAATTCGGCGTCGGTATCATCCAGAAAGAAAGCTTCCCGTCACGTTGATCACTTACTTTCTGGATTGAAAATTTCATTGACGAATGGTGAGTCGTCGCTTGGTTTCAGGGATCCTTTGCGAATAATGAGGTCGAGAGTATGTGCTTTCTCCCCGGTGACTGGTATAGCGGCCAGTCGCGAGTGGAGGTCTATCACAATTTCCGCAGCGGATTGACCAGACCCGATGACTGCGATACGCAGTGGACGTCTGCCTGGATTACGTGATTGTAGTGAATTCAGCAGAGGAATAACCGATGTCAGATATGTCGAGCTGTGGATCATGCGCTCTTGAACCCAAGTAGTCGCGAGTG
Source organism: Boletus fagicola (assembly GCA_038093195.1). NCBI lineage: Eukaryota > Fungi > Basidiomycota > Agaricomycetes > Boletales > Boletaceae > Boletus > Boletus fagicola. Next base: position 10,400 of record JBBPRX010000454.1, on the reverse strand, counting down.
GTCCCGGTATACGGGGTGAGCCACCTGGGGATATGATGAGATTTTCTGAGTCAAATGTAAGTGCTGGCTGATGAGTGGATGCACGGCCGTACTTGCGAGACGCACGACATGCTGACCAGTTGACAGGACTCGAGAATGTACTTGTATAGTGAACCTATCCATTTCTCCAAGCGCAACAACTTCTTCGCCGAAAGCAACCTTGATGCCTCTGTCTTGCACATATTGAGCCGCCCAAGACAGATAATCAGAGTATTCTTTCCGAGTGGGAATAGTGCGGCCACGATTGATGAAATCCAACAGACGGTTTTGTGAATGCAAGTAGGAAACGAAAGTGAGTGGGCTCTGGGGGGACCGCAAGGTAGCCAGGTCTTTAAGGAAGCTGGTCCATAACTATCAGATAATGGTAGCGCAGCGGAGGATCGGAGACATCACTTGCCTGATCTGCATCTGAGCGCCAGGTAGAAGCATTGCTGGGTGCCATTTGAATTCGTCATGTCTTTCAATGAAAGAGAGTCTGTCAACGGAAATGGGCGACTAACATATCGTCAGGACTGAAATAAGTACTACAAGTGAACGAACGATTCTCACACCGAGTTGATTCTCGAGAAATGCGCCAGCAATCGCAAGGTTGGAGGGCCCGAAGCCGATGCCTATAACATCGTGTACTTGAATTGAAGAATTGACCGACATGTAGAATTCGTTGGACGATGACGATGCAACCCTGGGAGCACGAGGAACGACAGATTTTTTTCTGACGACTGCCAGTGGAGGATGGTCCGGGATAATTCGGACTATATAAATGCCACTGAATTACCGAAAGTTGAACATTGAACGTTAACTTCGAGACAGAATTTTGACCGAGACTGTCCGCTGGTGGCATGTCGGAAGAGAGTCGACATGCGAGGATCCGCTACTGGATAAAATGACATGTACAGAGCGATTCCTCCATTTCAGCGTATTTCGGGTTCTGGAAAATACGACAAGACTATGAAATAGATGAACAACCAAGTCCCCAGATGAGTCGGTGACTTTGGTGACTTTGAGGTGTCGATTTTGACTCCGCACTGGCTTATCAGATAACACGCACCACCATCATCATGTCCTCGGCAGGCCCAGTCGGCGGCTACAGGGTCGTCCAGTTGCCAGATTTCTCCAACAACCGCCGCAGACATCACAATGTCCATTCACTCTTCAACCAAATAGCACTAGATGAACACCTTTGCATTCATGTCGACACCCTAACTCTCGACGCCTTCATTCTCGCAGCCTTCGCAAATATGCTGGGCATGTATTGTGGGGCAACCGATGTGCTTCTCTCTCTGGAGGGCTTGGATGGCACACCTTCACCATTTCGTTTACAATGGGATGAAACTACGACGTGGCTGAACGCTCTCGAGGTAGCCATTGTCGCTCTTAAACGAACCAGGCAGCAGTCGGCTTCCCCGTCAACCTCTCAGCCACTTGAGGTATTGGAACTAGTGGAAGATCAATCACCATTTATCGCAGTCTTCCGAGATTCCTCTCGAGCCACCAGTGACTCATCGTCTGCAATCTCTGCGCTGCTCTCGCGACTGCCTTTACTGATCCACACGGGAGATGGGTTCTTACACCTTCACTCGCCCTCCAATTGGTTCTGCCCCTCCATGGCTTCTATGCTTCTCCGTCAAATAGTTGCAGTTGTTACACAAGCTCTTTCCGATGTTACACAGAACATAGTTGCGCCTCTCCATCTGAACAAGGATCTCGCCTCTGTCGCCGAAGCTCTGCCAGAGCACGAACGGGCCACTTACTATTCGCATATACCTCCAACTCGCTTCGCAACCGACTATATTCTTCCATACTCAACCTCTAATCCGGACGCGACAGCTGTGCAGTGGTACCCTGATCTGTCCCCTGACACGGCAGTGCTTCGAACTCCAGAATGTTTGTCCTACAGCGATCTCAACCATACTGCGAACCGTGTCGCCCGCTTCCTCCTCGACAGGGGACTTTCCCCAGAGGATCGGGTTGCAGTTTGCATGGACCGTGACCTCATGTTCCATTCAGTTCTCTTTGGCATTCTACGCGCTGGTGGGTGCTATGTTCCGGTCAGTGTGGGCTTCCTTTGTGTATCTCCTTGTTCACGATCGTGCCGCACAGATCGATCCAGAGCTACCTACGCAAAGGAAGCTTTTCATTGCGAGGAATTCCTCGGCGAAATTTGTTATCATGTCGTCTCAGTCCCACGCACATGATCTTTTCGGGGACTTATCAATTGATATCCATGATATGTCTGTCCAAGAGACTATATCCAGTATGAGCGATGCCAAAGTCGACCCTGTACTTCCAGAAAACATAGCATACATGTTATATACTTCTGGTATACATTCCTCCAGTGCTTCTGTCTGGGAGAACCTAATTCGAGTTTGTAGGTACCACTGGAAATCCCAAAGGTTGTCTTGTAACTCACAATGGTCTCTCTGAGGCAATCCTAGCCCTCAGTTCCTTCCCTGCTAACATCAAAATGTCAGATATTCGCAAGGGGAAATACCTAGCTATCGCTTGTGCGTCATCCTTCAATTCACGATGTTCCCCCGGTTTGTGACGAGTGCTGTCCTCTGCCTACCAGCCATAGCCTTCGATGTCCATCTTGCAGAAGTTCTCGTTCCGCTGGCTCTTGGGATGACATTGGTTTCTGCAAAACGCGGAGAGCTTCTGGAAAACTTGCCTCAGTACATCAATCTCCTTGGAATCACCCACATCGGTCTTGTGCCTAGCTTGATAGATGCCACTATGTGTGCTATCGAGGATGGTCAGAGCGGAGAGGAAATGAAACTCAGATATATTGGTAGTGGTGGTGAGAAAATCAGTGATTCTGTAAGTGGCATTTACCATGTGATTGCAACGGGCCTTATTTCATCGGCTTTTTACCCTCAGATCCTTGAAAAGTGGGCCGACCATGCATTTGTCAAGCTCGCTAATTTTTATGGGTAAGCAATCGTTCGTTGTCTCTCTGAGTTTGTAATTTGGCCAACTGGGTCATAGTCCTAGTGAGGTGACCATAGGTTGCTGTGCACGGTTCATGGATAGAAGTATCCCTAGAGAAAATATCGGCCGAGCGTTTGCCAACGTCTCTTCATACGTGGTTGATGACAACCTCAATATTCTTCCTCGAGGAGTTGTCGGCGAACTTGTGGTTGCGGGGCCACTCGTTGGACGAGGATATCATGGACTACCTGGCCTCACCGCTAAATCCTTCGTGGAGTGGCCGCGCCAAGGATCATGGTCTTATCGCACCGGCGATTTAGTTCGCATGTTGCCAGACGGAACCCTCTATATCATAGGCCGGATCGACACCCAGATCAAGCTGCATGGAGTGCGAATCGAGACAGAGGGTATCTCTGCTGTCTTCAGAAACACGGCTCTTAGTGAGCTTGGATTGCAGCTGGATGTTGGGACGGTACTCGCTTCGCATCCTTCCATCGGAAAGGGAGCCACGCCGCAATTAGTGACCTTCGTTGCTTGGGATATCCAGGTTCCTATCACTCTCCGGCGGACCACCAAGCCCCATGTTACCCCTTTTAAAAACAACGTCTTGCAAATTCTTCGAGCGGTTTCCGAAAGGCAGCTTGCCAGTTACATGCGGCCTGCACACATAATTCGTCTCGGTTGGCTTCCTCTCAACCTTAATGGGAAAACAGACGACAACGCCTTGTCTGCGATTTTCAGAGAGATCGATCTGCAGCAGCTGATTGGAACTATCCACGACACGCCTGCGGAAAACTGCTCATCACTGACTGACATTCAGCGTAAACTCAAATCCCTGGTCGAAACCTTCATCAGCATTTCCCCCATTGACTCTCGAACAAGCCTCTTCGCCTACGGCATAGACTCATTATCATTAGTGAGACTGGTATCGGACATCAGGCGAACATTCCATGTGTCTATTGCTGTCGCGGATATCATGAAAGCAGCATCCATCAAATCCATCGGTGAACTGATTCAAACACGTCCACTCCCGGAACCAGCTTCATCATCGAATCGAGTCATAAGATCGTTCTCCGAACAATGGCTTCACGTGGCGGAGGAAAGTGTCCCATACATACAAGTTGGACGTGTCCTTCCACCATTCCCCATTCAGGAGGGTGTTCTTCATCATTCGGATAGCCATCCAGCTTCATGCGTGCAGCATGTTATCATGAGCATTTCGGATCAAACCCCACTGGCACGAGTACGCGATGCGTGGGAGGCTACGATGAAGAAACTCGACATCCTCAGGTGAGTGACTGTGAGTCACAGTATTTGCCGACACTCGATTGCTCAAGGTGGTCCGCGTAAACTAGGACCGTGTTTTACTTCGGAAGGCAACTCGTTCAAGTTGTATTGGCACCTACTAGTTCCAAACTCCCTTGGGCCGAAAAAGGAACGTCTTTTACAGATCCAGACGCTTTTTGCACCTTCTTCTACACGGAAGTGGCGCCATCCTTGGCGACGCAAATTAATGGCACATCATCAACAACGCCTCCATTTCGTTTGGTTGTCTTTTCCACACCAGACGATCATTTGGGTCATTGGTTGACGTTATCAATCCACCACGCGCTGTTTGATGGGATATCTCTACCACTTATCCTGAAATTCGTCGAGGATGAATTGCTGGCAAGGTCACACCCAATTATCTGCTCTTCGGAATCGCTCCTAGAGTATATGCACAGTCCAACGATTGATGCAGGACGCCAGTTTTGGGCCGCAAGATTTTCTAATTTCGTTTGGTCCGGACATCGTTTGTCAAGTGTAGGGTCCTCAAGTCAGATTCGACGGATGGCCGTTTCTCTCACCACATCCTTGACCGCTTTGGGAAAACTTCTGGCTCCTCATCAAGCGACCATGCACTCGGTGCTGACATGTGCGTTTGCGCTATCTCTGGCCAGGCATATCCATCATACCGATGACGTTGCCTTTGTGGTTTGTTTCTGCATTGTGGCTACCACAACTTTCTGACACAAAAGCGACAGGTCATTCGTGCAGGACGGCTGCTTCCTGTCGAGAATGTCGAATACGCAACATGCCCCACCATAAATGTACTCCCGACCAGAGTTCGTTTCGACACGGAGGGTTATCTGCAACGTGTTCAGGCGGATATCTCTGCCGCGGTGGCATTCGAACACTTCCCTCTATCACACGTCCAAAAGTGGCTTCCGCCAGGGACTGCCCCATTCGACACTCTATTCGCTGTTACTGTTAAGGATGATACTCAGTACGAAATATGGGACATCCTGCGGAGCGAATTGCCTGAGCCTGATGTAAGTAACCACTTCTCGGTAACTTCGGTCGACTCTTGACGGCTTCAGTAGTTCCCGCTTTCAATCGAGATCCTACTTGACAAGAGGAATGATGCCCTTATCATCCGGGCTGCTTATCATGACTGTGAATCTCTAGCCATAGGTGTTGATAACATTCTTCATCAATTCGAGGCCATCCTCCTTGATATCCTCAACGGAGAAAACTGTTATGTGCCACCACCTGACCGCCGGGTTGTTCAAGCCATGAACCCGATTCCGTCCATAATGCAAGCCCATGACCACGTGGAAGAGGACCTTGGCGTAGGCATGGACGCGGAAGATCTCGTACTATTGAGGGAAATTATCTCGATTTTTTTGGGGGTTCCACTGGAACGATTACATCCACACACATCGCTCATTTCTTTGGGACTAGACTCCATCCGATCTGTCGGCTTGTCTAAAATTCTCCGTCAACATGGCTATTTAGCTAGTGCGGCGGATATCATGGGAAACCCAATCCTGTGGAAACTCGGTGTTTCACGTGCAGGCTCGCGCGGCGACTCTGTGCAGGCGGAGATCGACCAGGGTGTTCTTTCTTTGCAGAAGCAGTGCGAGAGAATCAAGGCTAGTTTCAACCCGTCAACATGTAAACTATCCATCGATGATGAAGTTGAGATATTCCCCACCACTGCACTCCAGACTGGTATGCTATCTCAGGTACCTGTTTTCCTTATCTGTTTCCTGCCGGTTGCGCCACACTCATAAAACCGCTCGAAAGACAGTCGCCTCTGCTGGGAACCTGTATTTCCACTCATTCGTCCTTGACCTCGACTCAGGTGTCAACCTAGCGCTCCTCCAAAACGCATGGAATCACGCGGTCCACGATCTCGATATTCTTCGGACTACGTTCCATTACGTGGGAGAGCTTGCATCATGGGTCCAAGCTCGGCATTCCACCGTAAAGCCCGATTGGCAGGAATGTAAACCGACTTCATCAGCGAGCTTTCAGCACACCGTCGACGAACTCTTCTCGCACCTCAAGCCAACCGATGAGTCTGCTTTGCACAGATCACCGATGCATTTACGGATTTTGCGCTCTGACCCTGATGGTCTTTATCTTGTGCTCTTCATGCATCATGCGTTGTACGACGGACTCTCCATCCCCAGTCTGCTATCACACGTCGAGCATATATACCAGAATCAAAAGGTTGCGCCCCCGGCCCAGTTCTTTAGCTTTATTCCACGCATGTTATTCCAGCAGGATCACGCAACCGCATACTGGACCGAGAGACTCCAAAACTATCACCCGGTCACCCTACTGCGCAACGCATCTCTCTCGTCAGATGGAATTATTGCTTCGAGGCTGGTCTCTATCCAGAAGCAGTTATTAGTTCAATTAGTTCAAGATAATGCCGTCACCCTACAGTGTCTTGCGCAAGCCGTATGGGCGAAATACTTGGCTTCGTTGACTTCATCGAATGATGTTGTCTTTGGGCATGTCGTATCAGGTCGATCGTTTGATGATTCCGAAAATGTGGTTGGACCGATGCTTGTGAGTCAAAACTAATATAATCACTGAAGATACTCAATCTGGCCTCGAATTCAGAATACAATCCCTTGTCGCGTCCGGCTCTCTCCGAATATGAACAATCGAGAACTACTTCAATCCATTCATCGTGCTAATGTTAGCGCATTGCCGTGGCAGCACGTATCGCTCCGACTCGTGCAAATTAAATTGCAGCTGCATGGCCTATTGAGTAGTTTATTCCTCTTTCAACCTTGCCGTCCCCGTGTCCATAGCCACCTATGGACACTACGCGAACCGGAGGAGTTCGATACCCAGATTCAGGTGAGTAGTACTACTGTTCGCTCAATACCTGAGTTGGAAACCTAAAGCCATTTAGTATCCCCTCAACATCGAATTCCACGAAGTAGAGAGTGGATTCTTGATCAAGATGGCTTGCCGGTCCGACGCCATGGATGCGGAAACACTCAGTGGCGTATTGGCTGACATTGATGTACTGGTAAACGAGATGGTGTACCATCTTGACAGTCCAGCCACTGCCCCCACGCCCACCGATTCGAGTGGCACCCAGCTGGCTGATGTCACAGAACCGGTCTCTCAGCCAGCCAACGTTACACGTATACCCCCAGGATTGTTGGCTGCCCTTGCATCAGTGGCCCACTGTCCCGTGGATAATCTCTCCGTTTCACAGTCACTTGTGGCGCTCGGTGTGGACTCAATCACTGCCATCAGTTTGAGCGCCAAGTGCAAGAAAGCTGGCCTCGCGATCAGCGTTGGGGACATCATTTCCAGCTTCACAATCGAGGATTTGGTCGGCAAGACCACTAGGGGCCATCTTGACGCTGTCCCACTGCAATTCAATGCACCCTTGCTAGAGATAACGACCGAAGAGCGTCAGGCGATCATCGAACGATTTCCAGAAAGACGCCGCTATCAAATTGTTTCGGTCTCGGCCGCTACAGAGGGGATGAAATGGCTAATCGCAGCTTGGCAACGTAGCTTCCGCCAGCGTTTTCACCACGTTTTCGCGTACAAGCTTAGCCCCGATGTAAACATCCAATGCCTTCAAGAGGCATGGAAGGCTCTTATGGCGTATCATCCAATCTTGCGGTCGACATTCGCCTCAGCACCGGGACACATGGACCCCCGAGTGGTCACATTTGCATTAGACTCGAGGGAAGCAGAATTAACTGAGGCATGCGCTACGCATAGTCAAGATATACTTGCGCTTGCTGAGAAGATGGAGACTATCGTCATGTCACCCTTGCCTATCAGTGCCGCACAAGCGAAGGGTTTCATTCTAACGTCGACATCGACGAACAGTCAGTATCTACTAATTCGGATGCATCACTTCCAATACGACGCCCTCAGCCTCCCGCTTTTGCTCGAAGATCTCACCTCGATTTATCTCGGTTCATCACCGCAGAATACTGCAGATACCAGCGCATTTTTGGCCGCGTTTGCTCCCTCGTTGGCAAATCTCTCGGAGCAAAGACTGTACTGGCAGTCGGTTATGCCTATTCCATTTCTCCCAATATATCTTCCATCACTGATACCTGAGGAAAATCGATCACATTCCCTGGAGAGGATCGTTGTGACAATAACATCGGCTATTCCAGGGGCTACTACACTCAAGAAACAAGCTCAAGCGATTAATTTGCCTTTACATTGCATCCTTCTGGCATCTTGGGCATCAGTACAGGCAACTCATTCTTCTTCTGATCACGCCACGTTCGGACTCTGGCATGCGGGGCGGACAGGATCGGTTCCAAATGTTTTGGATCTGGTCGTTCCATGCATGAACGTCTTGCCAGTACACATTCCCGTGTCCGACAACCTCCTTGAGGTCGCCCATAAGGTGCAACAAGATCTGTACAAACGTACACCAGTTATTCAACAGAGCAGTCTGCAGAACATCGATGAATGGATCACAGGAGGCAAAGGTCTGCCTCTTACTAATGTGTTCGTTAATGTGTTCGAGGTCGCGGGAGAAGATAGACCGGAAAACGAGCTCTTCACCTTTGTCCAGGTAACTGCTTGTCTCTTGTTTGGATGTCAAATATTATCCATTCTCTACTAGATTGACCACACCATACCCGCGGAACCACTTGTATTTGAGGAATCCGAAGTGATCGACGCACTTCCTATCACCAAGTTACTTCAGGTCTGTGTCCGCCAACCTCATCAGATGAGAAACCTAAGTGGTGATATGAATATCTAGGACGACATCATGGTTGAATTTGTAATCAACGAAAGGTTGGATGCTATCACGGTGTCCATCGAGAGCGTACGGGCGATCATAGATGCCGTCCGTGCAAAGGAAATTATCAATGATTGGGCGATGGGGGTAAAGCGTTGTCTATCGTACTCGGTTTGAGAAGGCTTGGACAAAGAAGAGCAATTGGAGCGCACCTCTCTAAGCTACATAGATGGATCTTGGTTGTTACGCTTCCGTGTGGTGTCCTCTCCGAGCGGCATCGAGACACTGTTTCTCCAGGCCGCTCAACCAAACAACGTCGATGCCAGCGTCCCTCAGCTTTCGTGCTCCCTCGCACTTGACGAAGTCTTCTGGCTCGCCTGCTCCAATAATGCATCGTTTGATCCCTGCTTTGATAAGTGCATCTGCACATGCCGGGAGGCCTGACGTTCTGACGGAGCAAGGCTCGAGCGTAGTATAGACGTCTGTGTACCGCAGAACGTCCTCAATGGATGGGGTCGGAGCCGCCGACGGAAAGAGAGTTGCCAGGTGTGAGTTTGAGAGACTGAGCGCCTTTATCAAGGCATTCGCTTCCGCATGTGTGTTTCCAGGCAACTCTCTCGAGTACCCCCTGGCCAAAGTGGCCGGTTCCATGCCTGGTACACGCGCGACCAGAACACATCCGACACAAAACGCGGTTTGCACAGGTACGCAGTCATCTGATAGCGCTTCGTTCAATGCTTGCTGCATGAGAATCATGTGTTCTTCCTCAACGGTCCGTCGGGTGTCAATCATGGTCGACCGTGGTAATGAAGCGGAAGTTCCTCATTCCGAATCACGATACTAATCAGATCTTCAAAGCTTCAGACTCCACTGCGAGTCTGCGACCGCGTGTGGCGCAGTTGGAACCCGTGATACGGTCATGCATACCCACGGTTATAGCCAATGGCCGAGATTATGGCGCGCATCACAATGGAATAGGAGTACTTGTGGAGATGGAGAAGGGCCTAGGACCTTGAATTTGTATGAGTGATGCTGCCCCGCACTTGTAATTAGAATGCTATTCATCAATACATCATACTAGTACATCTATCGAAGTACAAGGGTACTCCAGGCAGAGGTGACAGCAAGGAAGGAACGATGTAGGAGATGCTTACACCGTGTGATAGTCGAGAGTGGTGGAACGAGCAAGAGATGCTTGACTGAGCAAGTAGGGTGTTCTGAGTAGATCCGAGGAGTGACTGAGGATGGTGGCCTCAAGAGAGCACTGAAAGAACTGTGAAGGGATCTGGTGAAGAACCTCTTATCGTATTGGGGTGCAGGAATGACCCTTTATATACGATACAGGAATGTGCACAGACCAAGCTGTGTCTAACACTAACTAGGTAATGCCCTTGTACCCTGAAGGGCTATTGGACGA
>JBBPRX010000453.1:0-15108 GCA_038093195.1 Boletus fagicola | reverse complement strand
TCCCCTAATGGCACAAAGCAGGCTATCAAGACCAAGAAGGCCCCATGCTTGCCCCCCTGGTTGCCTTTCTTGCTGGACATCGGAGAGAAAACGTCGACGTGTGAGCGCTGTCGTGGACGGTGGTGGTCGCGCGACGGACAGGAGGGCTGCTCGCTGTGGTCGACGGCGAAGAGCGAGCATGTAGTTGAGCCAATCAGGAGAGAGGAGGGCCGGAGGGTGCCGAAGGCAAAGTGTCTTGTGATTTTGATGGAACCGAGTTGGCAATTAGCAGCTTTGGCACACGAGCACAACAACGCCATGGGTGTACGGGCCAGCATCGTCGTATGCGTCACGTCCTTCCTCCTTGGTGACCGTCTTCACCATCTCTTCGTCATTCTCATCTCATTCCCTGCATTTTTCAGGTTCTCTATTTACCCACTGGATCGCAGACTCATTGACGCTCTGGAAGTCACCCGTCACCGATGAGCATCTATGGACCGCCGCCTTGTATTACTCGATACTGACCAAAGGGCCCGTTCAAATCCTTTACATTATGTCCGCCATCGTTATTCTCGGTGGTACAACCATCTTCTGGAGTTTCCGAGATGGTGAAGCAGGAAACCTCATGTTTGACGGTGGAAGTATATGTACGTATTATACTCCAAGGATACAGACACATGTCTAATACCTTTTCAGTCCTCTACGGTACGACCGTCATCATGTACATGTACTCCGTCCTCCCAAGTTCGTCCTTGTCCACTCCAGTCTGACACATAACATGACCATTTCTCACAGACCTATTCGAAAAATTCACATCTATCCCACTACACTCCGCAATGGACGCATTTCCACGTTCGCTCCGCTCACCGACGCTAGATCTCGCGTCCAATCACCTCGTGTGCAGCGTAGCGCTCACCGGTGTCTTGATCCTCCAAGCCGGCCGATGGTGGGCTGAACTCTCCGACGAAGACGACGAGCCCTACTTGCAGGAAAAGGATGCCGAGACGACTGGCGAAACCCAGTCAGCTGCTGCATCAGGTGCCGCAAGACCGGATCAACATTAATGGCGTGCTTGGCATGTCCTTGATCGCAGTCACGGTGTAGTGCCCCGCCCTAGCCCAGTCACACAGATTTGTGCAAAATCCTCACCGCCATGTAAGGGGACTACTCTTCGTCCCAGACTCACGATTATTACGATTTACGTCGTTGCTGTCTTGATATCTCGCATCTCGAGCATGCTATCCTAAACACACACATACACACACTCCCACCCGACGCTAGGTGTCCATCCTTTCTTGTCACTTGATAGCAGGATCAACGGTCAGGCACCGCTGCAGTGCTTTCCTTTCGGCAAACATCAGAGTGGCAGCTGTCGTATACCCGGGTTTCTGTTCACCATGTGATATATTGAAAATAGCTATCAGTATTTGAGCAGACTTCACGTGGACCATGATGTGAATCAGTCTTGTAATTCCAAGTACTATGCCGTGGTGGGATTCAAAGTCGATAGTCCTCTTAAACGTAACCTAATTCTAATTCGTCGAGATCAGAGTAGTATGTAGTCGTTCTGATCATCCGAAGTTAACAACACCTAGAGAAACCCTGAGCGCTAACCCGACTCCCAAAAAAGTCGTGACCGTACTGAACGCGACTTCCTTAGACTACCCAGGACACCCACAACACGCTATACTCTCGTCAGTGAACACTGTTCTATCCATGCTCAGCTACGCCGAAGAACGTGACGCCAACATTGCGCGCAACAAGCTACTGCTCGTGGGGCTATATATAGAGAAACTGAAGCCCGCGGTCGAACCAAAGGAGAATCGCAATAAGAAACAGAAGAAACCCAAACCTTCCACCGACGCTGCCGGTACTAACAAAAGAAAGGCATACGCAGACTCGGATACGGACGCGGACGAGAAGCCACACACAAAGACCGCACGCGTCGCGAACGATGAAAACACGGTGCCTTCACCCGAGGAGTTCGCAGAGGGTCAGAGGCGAAGCTCGCGAATCGCAGGCAAACCTGCGGACGCGACAGCACGCGTCGAGCAATCTCGTGGAACACCGCAACCAATCTCTGTGAAAACGATCGTCGAAGACGCATCTAGACAAGCGAAGCGTGAGAGGCGATATAACCCGTGAGCAAGACTGTTCCTTTGTTGGTCGGCATTGACGCTGAGCCACGTGTCTGACTTGCAGAAAAACGTACGGGTCAATTCCTGGTATTCAAGTTGGGTCGTGGTGGGCGTCGAGGTACGATTCCATCCTTTCACGATTCATTCGAGCCGGTTGATAACCTGGATGATTCAGGGAGGAATGTTCGCGGGATGCTATTCACGCGTGAGTCGTAATGGTTCTAGTTGTCATATTCCCTTGATGTTAATATTCGTTTTTTGAAAAATAAAGTCCATGGGTGGGGGGCATTTCTCCAGGTCCCGATGGGGCTTACTCCGTCGCGCTTTCGGGGGGATACGATGATGACGTTGACGACGGCTATGCGTTGTGAGTCTGATGCTTATACTCTATTGTGCGTCATTTAAGTACTTCCGTTTCACAGCACGTATACAGGCGCAGGAAAGTTGAAACCATGTTGTAACCATTACCTCGATGACTGATGCTGGCCCCTGATAGGCGGTAGAGATCTCAAAGGGACGAAGGCGGCTCCCAAAAACGTGAGTGGTCTAGTTGAACTTTACGGGGCTTGATCCGACCCGTCCACAGCTCCGAACCGCTGAACAAAGCTTTGACCAATCATTCGAACATAACCACAATAAGGCACTGAAGGTACGCTTATCTCGTTTGAAACCCTTGTGCCATTTTCGCTAGCTCAACGCGGTTTTTCTGAAGCGCTCCGCGGAGTCAGGCAAGCCTATACGTGTCATCAGAGGATACAAGCTTCTGTCGAAGTACGGACCAAGCGAAGGGTAAGAACAAGCATACTTTTCCTGCTCATAATTTTCAATCCACCCTTCGCCAGATATCGCTATGACGGCTTGTACGTCGTGAAGAAGGTAAGCACCCGCCCGGAAATGATATCTGAACGGTAATTAACTGGTACATGGATACAGTACTGGCAAGAAAAGGGGCTCAACAAAGGCGGTTTCTTGGTGTGTAAATACGCATTTGTGGTGAGTCGGCCTGCGTTCCGCTCAACTAATTTACTCGTGTTGACGGTGAGTCCTTGTGTGTTTTCCCAGCGTTTACCAGATCAACCACCTATTGCTGTCAAGTACGCCGTGGACGAGGACGAGGACGAGGATGACGAGTTGCAACACACATCGACTGGCGAATCTGACGCTGAGGAAACTGTAGCCTCTGAGGACTAGTTTATTGATGCTCTCGCTTTTCAAGTTCTTCGTTAATAATAACTTGCATATATAGTTTGTATATACCCCACAGTTTACCACCATGATCTCACATCTAGTTGACTTTGGGGCACCCGGAACGAAGTGTAGCCAGCCTATGCGGGCCCTTGACGGGCAAGGGCTCCCTTTCATCATAGACGTCTTCGATTCCCTCAATCTCCCACAGTCTTATCGTCACCAACATAGTACACCCTCTTGACGGTTAATCGTGTACTCCCGCAAGAACAGTGACAAAATGAGGGCAGCCCCAGCCAAATTGTAGGGTATTTTTTGACTTTGCAAACTCTATCAACTCTGACTCTTCAGGGGCACAAGTTGACCCAGTAAGTACTATCATAATCAGCGATGCAAAAACTGACATACCGCGCCCTCGGCGAGGGTGCCATCTGTCCGTCACTTTTGGTAGATGTATGAAAGATCTAGGTGTGTCACGGTTAACACTAACTTGGTGGCGCACGACGGCAAACCGTTATCGCTGCAGTAGTACCAGCAGACCTTCAAGTTCGTATGATTTGAACGACTGTTTTCTGATCTCGAGGTTTTACGTCTGGTTTGGAGAGACTACAATATACAGCTGGAGTAAATAATTTTATAACTGATCTGCAAGAGCGGTATACAACGTCACTGCTTGACGACTACCTCGGGCCCAGGTACTGTGATTGGAGGACGCCTAGCACAAAAAGAAGATACGTGTCGAATATGCATATATGATCAATGCTATATTTTGCGACCAATATACACAGGTCGAAAAGAAAAAGATGCAAATACCATATCATACAGTTCATCATAACCATTCCCCTTCCAGCCTCCGGGTCAATCGATATAACCAAGAGTACTGTAGAAAAATGAAAAGAGCGGACGATGACCATTCAGAGGTCAAAAACAAATACGACGAGACGAGGGGAAAGGAAGGAGAGATCACGAAAGGCGGGTACATATCACATGTAAAATATGGGGAATGCAGGAAAATGTGACCCACGAGACGATACAACGATAGATGGCATTCTTAAAACGGACCATACGAATAGGACATGTGATGCGAAAGATGGAGTCGAGACGATGCGCGCATATGAATCATCCGAGCTGGGGTTTAATAATCGACACGCGCTTGAAGCTCTGTGGTGGCGAGGACTCGTCACCTCCAACCTCTACCGTTTTCTCAACGGTGATTTCGAGCTGGTTCACCGATCGGAGATGAGTACACCTTGATCGAAAATGCGCCCAACACAACAACGTACCTTGGTAGGTGTAGGGGGCTCATTGCGAGATCAAATAAATGGTTGGCATCGATCGTATGGAAACAACGGGGAATCGACTCACCGAGAACTTAGCCGTCGTTCCCCGCGGTATACTAGGGAATCGGGGGAATCCTGCGGGGAGGTCCGCAGAGGCGGCACGTTGTCGTTGGTGTTGAAGTTGTTTACGTGTGTTCAACCTAGTGGCAATCGGTGACATGCCATGACATGAAAAACACTCGAAACTCACGTGGCAAGCAACGAGTTTGCGTACACTGCAGAGACCTCATTAGGAAAGGAAGGATTGAAACTTCTAAAAAATTCCCGCACGCTTGCTGATAAAGAAGTGAAGTCCCATGAAAACAAGATTGCTGGGCATTGTGAGCCACTTGGACAACAGTCAGAATGTCCAGAAGATTGCACGAGTTGGTACATACACAAATCATTGACACGATTGTTGCAGCACTTGGAGAGCGTTTTAGCGAGGAGAAACATTACATAAAATGACTCACCTCGTTAATAGATTGGTCTCAAAGGTATACAGGACCACCGCGCCAATGACGCGGTCCAAGCTGTGGCGCGTTAGCATCGGTAGTCAAGACTTCCGGAGATACTGAATGCTTGCCTCGTCGAAGCCCTCTTGTCACTTTGCAGAGTCTGCAGCGAATGAGTCAAGAACCCCGTAACCAATACATCAACGAGGCACGACATGGCTAGGCCGAGGGTAAAGACCCACTGTTGCGAGAACAAGATGATGAGACCTAGAACACTCGATACATGCTAGCCAAGCTCACTCGGAATTCTGCCTTGAATGCCGTAAAGGTTTTCATGTGTATCCTAGCACGTTGGATTCAGGGTCACGGTCTGCCAGTAAATGATGTCTTACATCTCGGCTGTTGTGACTGAAAGTTGTGAATGAGCAAATTTAATGGGGATTTAGTGGTTCATGATTCGATCTCCTTTACCTGACGCGCAACCTAATTCATCTGTGTCATTGATGTGTTGATGGAGAGGAATTGCGGGTACGTACACAGACGGAAGAATGCCAACGCCAACTTTGATTAGGCTTCCGGTCAGCCGATCCCAATTCCAAGTGAAGTAGATGCTTACAATTAACGCCGTGAATCGCCATTGCTGTCGACTCACTAGGAAAGTGTAAGTTTTTTTTTGTTTAGGACGGTGATATGTTACTCACATTTGTGGATGCGGTGTGAGAAAAAACTGGTGACGGGGTCAGCAAACTAACCGGGCGGCGTCTGGGGAAACATGATACCAGTGTACGATGAACGTTAGGATTGCCTGGACCACGTAGTGAGGCTATTGGGCAAGATTATAGGGAGTTCACTCACGGTAGTTATGACCGTCAACTGCGATAAGAATATTAGGCGGGCGAATAAGGAGAATCAGATTATACGTACTGCTAGTGGGCTAAAGGATGTTCATTACATGTCAGGGACTCGTGATGGAGTAGAACGGCAAAGTCGCCAACGTACATTGGGATTGTGTCTATCTTCATCTCGTTACCGTAATTCGTGATTAAATAAATCCAGATTGATGTATAGACCAATAGGCTGTGCGTGGTGTCGAGCGTCCTAAGGGAAGGAGATCGAACACTGGCAGACTGAGCGAGTGCGCAACGACGGGGACTTGCCACACCGCTCCAACCTGATCACGATGTGAGATAAGCGTTGGGCAGGACCATGCGTGGCGACTTACAATAGCTTTGACCCTCGCAGAATCATGCGGGAACAGCTTGATATAGAGGAAAGTCTGCACGACCACGACTCCCGACAGCCTACAGTTACAGCAAGGTTCGACATGAGTCGACATGTGAGAGCGGGTACTCACGCTGCGGCACAGAACCCGCCGAGCAGGAGGGCACCGAATGTTGCATCGATGAGGAATGTCATATCAGCGATTATGCAGGGAAGAAAGGGAAGGGACACTGGGCGGGACGACGATGGAGGAAAGAGGGGAGGGTGGGGAGGATGAATAAGAGAGGGAATGCCAACGTCTTATGAGGAACAATGTTTTGTTTATTCCGTTATTCCCAATTATAACTTACATGGGACGTATATCCCGATCTGCAGCCTTGGTTGAGACGCGGTTCTACCGGAATTTGAGTGCGATTACAACACGGGTTACGTTGGGTGAAGCAACAGATCTTTCACAGACAAGGCTCACGGATGCCTAGCGCTAGCTTTGTACCGTGCCATTGGAGTTGACATTCTGAGAAACGGTTGATTGAAATGATACGTTGGCAACAAACCTTTCAAAGACAAGGCTCGCAAATGCCTTGGTGTGTCACAGTGTCAGTTGACGAGTCCCTGCACGCCAATCCGTGAGTCCCGCCGTGCCATCGGAGTTGGCATTCTGAGAAATGGCCAGCTAATATAAAAGGCAAGTTGTGGTGTTCGAGTCAGATACAAAAAGTAACAACAGTAACGTTGAATTGTGTCAGATCGATCTGATCACTCACCGCCGGGAGTGCATTGGTTGACAAGGGACATATACATCGTGTGGCTGACGGTGATTGATAACGAACGAAGGTGGTACCAGTATTTTGGTATGCTCTGGTAGTATGGGGGCGGTCCGATGGTACCCGTGTCACTCCTCCGTTGAAAGTCCTGAAAAGTGCGGCGATAATGTACATGACGATGAACGCAGCGCTGGAGGAGGGGTGACGGAGACATGTCGAGCAAGTTAGTCAAAAACAACATTAGAGAACGCTGCTTGAAGATGAAAGAGAACATCGGACCGCCCGAGTGACGAAAAAGACCATTAGGCTTCAAGACTCACGAAGAATCGCTTCCCGGGAACCCCAATCCCTCAACTCTTATTGACAGGTGCCTGGCTCTTCTTTCTCAAGTAGGATTGTGACAGCGCTGAAGCCTACTAAGAAGGGTGACGGAGGAATGTAATCGAGAAAGCTACTAGTTGAAATCGATATTCAGAGAACGCTACTCGAAAACGAAAGGGAACATCGGACCGCACGAGTGACGAAAAAGACCAACCATCGAGATGACAGGTGGACAAGAATAATGGTAAACCAATTAGACGGTCTGGTCTTGGTCTCTCTGGCGACCCGTCGTGTGAAACAATCCAACTGCCAGTGGCTGGCGACTGCCAACTCGGGCAGTCTGTGTCGGCTGGGTCGGAGAGCCGGCTACTGGACTTCAACAAGCCTGAGATAGTATGCCCTCTAGAGTGTAAACAAATATTTGTTAGGCTTCACGAGGAATCGCTTCCCAGTCCCTTGGCAGTCCTCAGTGATAGGTCCCTGTCTCTGAGTCTTTCCTCCACCCAAGGAACCTTGACTCTAAAACCGTACTACCCTTTCAGGTTTTCACGCCGCACTGTCACGGTACGCTCTCAGAATGTCGTCAGAAAACACAGAAGATTTCAAGCACCTCCGAGAGAAGTTTGGCCGCTTCAGGATCCTTGTCGTCGGACGGGCGAACGCTGGCAAGACCACCATTCTTCAAAGGATCTGCAATTCTACGGAAACCCCAGAGATCTACGATGATGATGGGAATAAGGTGCGAATCCATGTCTACCTTCTGTCATGCGCTAAATTCATGTGACCAGATCGATCTGTCGCAAGTCGAGGGATCCAGGGGGGTGAGGCTTGTTACACGTCATGTCGAGCCATTCATGACGACGTGACTAATTGTTGTTAGCGCGGAATCCACGACATCGAGGATGAGCTGATTTTCCGGGGCAACGAGAAACTTGTCTTTCATGATTCACAGGGCTTCGAAGCTGGCCGCGAAGATGAATTCCTGCAAATGAAGAAATTTATTGCAGGTCGTGCAAGGACCACTGTTCTCAAAAAGCGCATTCATGCAATATGGTAAATGGTATAGTCGTGTCAGTATTTTTTATCACGTTTCGTACAGGTATTGCATCCCAATGGATAAACTTGATCGGGCAATCCAACGTGCTGAGGAGATGTTTTTCGGGGAATGTGATCCTGGGAATGGTAAGCTCTTCGCCATTTCAACCATTTCAAGCTGATGGTCTACCCAGTCCCTGTTGTCGTGCTATTCACGAAATTTGATGCACTGTTGCCTGTAGCACTGAGAAAACTGGCACCTGTGGATCGAAAACTGCCGTTACCCGAGCGGCTTTCAAAAGCCAAGATCCTCGTCGAAGGGATATTCAATAGAGCTGATGTATGGGGTCGCCTCGCTCACATGAAATATGCCCCAAGGTCCTCTGTCCAGATTGGAGGTTAGTGTTTTGTCATTTGTCATACACGTACTAGGTCCTGCTTAATACATGTGCTAGACATGCATAAGTCAAATGAGGGGTGCAAAGGCCTCTTGGAAACCACAACAATTGTCCTAAGTGAAGAAGCTTTGCAAATGTTACTGATTTCGGCACAGGAGACAAACATAGCACTTTGTGTCAAATATGCAGTTCAAGAGTGAGTTACCCCAACAAGCTTTATTGACTTGATGGCCTAACACTTTCATTTTAATGAAGCTTGATATATGCTACAGACAAAATGTACAATTCTGCATATCCCAGAGGTACTACTATGGGTAAAGTTGGACTTGGCAAGCTTGTATATTGGTTTCCTCATGTTGGGGTAAGGAAGTACTCCATATTGAAATTCTTTATGTTTTATTAATGAGTGTGCTTGTCTGTGGTCTTGTTTGGTTGATTATAGCCTGTGAGTTAGGCATGTTTGTGGGAATGATCTTGCTGATAATCCATGTTCATCCTTTATCCTGCTCTGGGAATCATAGGAAGTGAGTTATATACTGTGGCATGTTGGTGAGAGTGATCAAGCTGATAATTTCATATCTTTCTTCATCATGCTCTGGCAATCATAGTATGTGAGTTGTGGATTGTGGCATACTGATGAAGGGATGATGATGAAAATTCCTTATCTTCCAATCCTGCTCTGGTAATACACATAGAATGTAAGTTGTGCATTGTGGCATGTTAGTGAGAGTGATTATACTGATCAGTCATGTCCATTCTTCATCCTGCTTTGGCAATCATAGCTGGTAAGTTGTGAATTATAGTATGTATGTTGGAAAAAGTGGTCATGCTATCAATCCTGTGCCTATTCTGCACCCTGCTCTGGAGATCACAGTTGGTAAGTTGTGAACTGTAGCATGTTGGTGGGGGTAATTATACTGATGACCTATGCTTATTCTGCATACTGCCCTGGCAATCATAGTGGGTGAGTTACACACTGTAGTGCATGGGTGAGACCATTGACACTGATGTGTCTATGTCCATTCTTTATCCTCCTGTGGCAATCATAGAATGTAAGTTGTATACTGTCTGTTGTAGCATGTGACAAAATTGATCAGCTGATGATCCCATGTCTATGTTCCATATTGTCTGAAAATCATAGGAGGTGAGTTGTGCATTTTGGCATATTGGTGAGAGTGATCATGCTGAGGCCCCATGTTTATTTTTTATGCTTCTCTGGCAATCATAGAAAGTAAGCTGTGCATTCTGGCATGTTAATGACTTGCTGATAATTCCATGTCTGTTTTTCATGCTATCTTGGACATTATAGTATGTGGGTTGTCCATTGTGACATGTTGATACTGTATAAGTAATTATACTAATGATTCCATGCCCATCCTTCATCTTGCTCTGGAAATCATACATAGTTGGTGAGTTGTGTAGGCATGGTGGCATGTTACTGAGTGTAATCAAGCTGATGATCCCATGTCCATTTTTTATCCTGTACTGAATATAATAGTGGGTGAGTTGTATGTGCATTGTGGCATATTGGTGGTAGCAATCATGCTGGTGAACTTATGTCCATTCTGCAACCTCCTGGAAATAATAGCAAGTGAGTTGTCATAACATATGTGTTGGCAACAGTGATTAGGCTGATGATGCCACATCCATCCTTTATATCACTCTGGCAATCATAGAAAGCGAGTCATGCATTGTTACATGATAAAAGTGATCACTAATGATCCTATGTCTATTTTCATTCTACTTTTGGCATTGATAGCGAGTGAGTTGTGCATTGTGACATGTTGATGACCAATGACCAATTCTTATTTTGATCTGGAAATTATAGGAGGTGAGTTATCCATTGTTGAGGGTAAACACACCTTTTATCTTTTGTCCGTTTCTCATCCTCTCTGCAATTATAGTGGGTAAGTGTACATTTTGGCATGTTTGTAAGGGTGGTCATGCTAATGATTGATTCTGCTCTGGAAATCATAGCGAGTGAGTGACTAATGCATTCTAAAATGTTGGTAACACTAATGATCCAACATCTCTTCTTCATGCTATGGTGGAAATCATAGCAAGTAAGTTGTCCATTGTTGCATATCATAGAAACTGATGAAGCTGGTGATCTCATGCCCACTCATTATCCTCCTCTTGCAATTTTAGTGGGTGAGCTATGGATTTTGTTGTTGTGTGTACTTATACTAATGATCCTACTCCCTTTCTTCATTCTGCCTTGAAAATGATAGAATGTGAGTTCTGTCATGGCATGTTAGCAAAAGTGATTATGCTGATAACTTCCTGTTCCATTTTCATCCTGGCCTGGAAATGATAGTTAGTAAGTCATGCATTGTGGCAAGTTAATGAAAGTGATTACAGTGCTGATGAATCCATGTCCATTCCTCATCTTGCTCTGAAAATCATAGTTGGTAAGTTGTGCATTCTAGTATATTAATGAGAGTAATCAGGCTAATGATTCCATGTTTAATTTTTATCCTATTTTGACAATCATAGGAGGTGACTTTTCATTCTAGAAAATTACTCATAATATGCCACTAATGCAGTCTTATCTACTTTTACTCCCATTTCATTGCTGATTGGTAGCAAGTGAGTTGTGTTATTATTGTATCACCTGCTGTTCAATCCATTCTCAAAACTTATAGCTGGTATGTTCTTTTCCAAACATGTACAATCTACTTTCCATTTTACTTCAATTTCCACAGGATGTAAGTTTGCTATATTAAACATATTCATTGATAATCCACTTATACTGATTTTTTTTAGCAAGTAAGACTTTAAATCTCACATGATCTTCTCATTTATAAAGTGTTTAGGAGGTTTGTGTATATGACAAATCATTCCAACATTTGTTCATTCTGTGGTTTTATGTATAACTTTCAGCTAGTCAGCAAGAATGAGGTTTGCAACTCCTTTCTGATCTGTTATTATATGTATATTAATATTTCACAAATATAGTCTTCTGTCACCAGAAATGAAGTTCATGTCCTCAATCCAAAAAATCAGGTAAACTTGCTGATAGATATCTAACTTGTGCATCTATGTAAACCTGACAATGGCCAAAGGCATTTTTTTCTACATGGAAACAGCTCATGCAAGCTGGTGTTGGTGTGTCATAATCACTGTCTATATGGTATATATTATTGATTTTTTTCCATATCCAAAAAGATATGCTTTTAATATTGGAACATTCTTTTTACCTGCATCAGCAGGGTCATCCTAAACCACTTTCTTTTGCTGCTGAGAAATACAAGGCATCAGATTCATATGATAAGGTTGAAAAGGCATTGAAGGAGGTTGTTGAGAGATATGACAAAGCATCTCATGACCAAAAAGTGAACATGGTCACAAATGTTGTTCTTCAGAATTACATGTGTGTTGATCTTACCCTTTTATTATTCTGTTTGTTGATGGCTCTATGTAGAGCCTCTACCAACTAAATCAAGAAAATGCAGCTGGTTATGACTCGAAGCTCTTTCAAGTCCAAAAAGGGGAGATGGACAGAAGAATAGTAAGAAGACCTTATGCATAGAGGGTGGATTGTTGGAAACACTTCAGAATTTCTGGTCATCTTCATGTCAATCTAGTGTTTGCCCATGCATCATGAATGTATCCACCTGAATCCCTTATGATCAGTATTAACACCAGGAGACTCTGAAGTGGGCTCGAATATATTTGTCTAGTCTACTTGAATAGGCATGTTCGCGTCAAACAGCATGAGATTCATCACTCCTGCACGATATCCTCCTTGCGCGGTTTTGAATCCTTGATCTCTCTCCCTTGGCCAATTAACGTCCTCGCCTCATCATCCGTTTCGATACCTGAAGCCACCTATCAACACACTGACTGAACCAAAAGAGCGGCGACTCACCAAGACCTTCCTCGCGCACCAACCCCAACACATGTTCGATCTCGACAAATCCGTCCTTGTCCACGTCCAACTTTTGAACCACGGCCTGTCCTACTTCGTCGTCTGGCCTATGCTTGATCACAGCGAGCGCTTTCTCCAAGTCTTGGACCGAGATACGACCCTGCGCGTCTGCAGAAATCATCTGGAGAGAGCTGCCCACGCGTGAATCGTATTCCTGGAGTTGACGGTCGATCTTGGTAAGCATCGTCCGGATGCGCTGGGTCAGCACGCCGGAAGGAGACTTGGGGTCCTAGGAAAGGGGAGAAAATGTTGGTCGTTATCGATGTGAGGACGAGGGGCTCACCTCGTCAGCTTGCAGGTTCTCTTCCATAAGCACGCGAAGCTCGTCGCGCTCCTTGAGAACACTGGATTTGGCCGACATGATAGACAGCGCTTCTGCAAGTTCTTTCAGCTGCTCCGTAGTCATTCGGGCGCTCTCCTCTTCAAGAATGGGATGCAACTTCGACAGGATCGATGTGAGTTGGCCGGTATTCTTCACACGTGAGCCACCGACGACGGGGACTTACCTCGCTGTCAGGCAAAAGCGATTGAGCAAGACGTGCTTCCAGCTCGTCTGCCTCGCGTTTCGCACGTCGAGCGTCTTCTTCCTTTTGCTCTTGTTCTTGCTCGTCTTCGATGAGTTCCTCTTGTTGTTGCAATACCTCGAGTTTCTGCTTGTAGCTGGCGTTGTCCGAATCGACTTCGAGCTCAGCTTCGTTCAGCTATCACAACAAGTACTCTCAGTAAGCCGTCCCCTCGGAAGCAAGGACAAGACGAACCAGATTGTCAGGAAGACCACACATGACACTCTCCAGACTCTGAACGACGGCCGTCTTCCCATCCACGTCATCGCCCTGTTTCTTGTCAAAGTGGAATGCCCGTCCAAGAATGAGGAGAACTCCAGAAACACGGTTATGCAAGTGCAACTGAATCCACGTCGAAAGCTCGTCTCGTAATCTTGCAGGGGAAACCCCGGTAGTCCGGATACCCCTGGACTGACAGGCGGCCTGAAGTTCCGACGTAGAAAGCTCATCGACACCCTCGGCATAAATCGCCTGATCGTCTCTCCTGAGGTTCATGAGACGGGAACGAATAGCACCTCTAAGGAAGTTATCCGTTCCAAAAGCGTTGATACCCATGTATCGACACATCGAGACGAGTTGTGGGCGCGAGAGGTTATCGAGGGTGAGGTCGTCGTCAAACAGTTTGGCGACGTTGGTGATGTCGGTCGCGGAGGGGGATTCACCGGTTGCACGAACCTTTCGGAAGAACTCTTTGAATGCGTCTGTGCCGAGGATATGGGCGTTCGCTTTGAGACCCGATTCGCGGAGGGTTTCCTGGAGGAATTTGGCCATTTCTAGCCTAACCCTGAGAAGTTTGCGTTGTTTCTCTTCCTAAGCACGAAAGGATTAAGGACCATCTGGACAGTCGAAAGATATGAATATACTAACAGCAGCAAACTTGTCTTCGAACGTCGACGGGAGCATGTTCGGGAACACCTTGAGTACGAACGGAATAAGGAACTCCATGAAGGGTATGATGATGAAGACGGCAAACGGGACTAGCTTGACCAGATCTTGAGTAGTCCTTCTGAGCTAATGCAGATTGGACTGGTCAGACGAGCACCGAGAGAAAGTGCGTGACCACACCTGTCTGCGCTCTCTGCGGGTCAAACTCTCTCCATGAAGGATCTTCCATTGTAGTCTTCCAGAGATGCGAACTTCGGAGACGAGGAGCTTTGAACCGTGCCAGTAGTGCTGGGCCTCGTGCTTTACTTTCTTCCAGGCGCGGGTGAGGAGGGGTGCGTCTTCCTTTGGGGTGGGCGGGGAGGGTTTGGGGTCTTGTGAGGAGCCTTGTGAGACCGCGGTGTTAGTTGACTCGTATCTGACGAGGCGGAGGTGTGTGTGATAGAGTACGGGGGATTGACGGGTCGGGAAGTAAGAACGAGAGAGAAGGTGATGAGAGAACGCGCGGAGAGGGAGCGAGGAAAGATGGCGAGAATTAGCTGCACGGAACACGGCGGGATTTGGGGAACGGAGAAGCCACAGAGACATGGCGGAGGGTGCGGGCGTGGAGAGGGAGGACCATATAATGTATAATAATTTGTTTTTTCCTGATGAAGTTGGCCGAGGGTGATGCAACTCGATCGGCAAGTTCCTGTGTGGTCGTGTTTGTAGAAAGATGATCTCACCGCTCCATGACAGTGCAAGCAGAGTACAAGAAAGCCCGCAGACACCACTGGAAAACCACAAAAAACAGATCCGTCGACGTAGACGCGGGTTGGTCCCCCTTCAGAGCGGCGGAGAAGAAATACAAGACCCGAATCCCCCCACCCGATCTCTCTGCTGTGCTAGATCTCGCCTCTCTGCTGAACCCGAACCCA
>JBBPRX010000452.1:0-15109 GCA_038093195.1 Boletus fagicola | reverse complement strand
TTGATGACGATGACGCAGTCGTCGCATTCCCATTGCTCGTACCCGTACTGGAAGACGGACCAGCCGACTCCGCTGCAGCAGCAGCAGATTCAATAGACGCCTTGAGCAGCTCCGCTTCTGGCGTAGCGAACAGAGAAAGTGATTTTTGGCAGAATTTCCGCGCGGAGGGGAAGTTGCATGCATCCCTGTGCTTCTGGGCAATTCTCAAGCATTTGAGGGCTTCGTCTTTGTTGCTCTCCATCGTGTACGAAAATGTGCGCGCACGAGTGATGGAGAAACGATGAAACCAGGGACTTGTCTTTGCTGGTGTGTGCAAGTCGAGGGAACCTATTCGAGGTGAGAACTCGGCATTGGAAACAGCTTCGGCACGACAGCGGCGTGTAACCTTGGACACGTCAGTAATATTCATGTTATGTTTCGTAGATGGCGATTCAATTCTTCTAAAGCAATGTATGTACATGAACCCAAGTGGTATTATCGAGATGGTATCAAATTCTAGTAAATGCCAGGGATAAACTTGTACTTCACGATGGAACAGTAACGTTCCCAGTCTTTTCCATATTTGATAGAGCAGCGTTCAAAGTCTCGGCCACAGCGATGAATGAGAACCGTGATGAAGAAGACTGAATAGAAATATGGGATGATAGTTGCCCCGCCAATGACCACACCCCAACAGAAGGCCATGGTCCAGTCTGCGACGTAGTTCTAGAAGAATGTCAAAACATGCTCACGTACAGCAATACGCAACTGAAGACATACAGGCTTGCGAGAGTACCTCCACCAACCACTAATCAAGAGACGGTTGCTACGTACTACCTTAGACGGCATATCAAGCGAGAATAACTGGTGAGCTTACCCATGGGCAGTTTGGATGAACTCTGGATTCTTCAGGGTACCCCAGGGCAGCTGAGGGAAGGTGTTACGGAACTTTGTAATACCCTGAGTCTGCATTTTGAAGCGGCTCTTTTGCGACATGGAGGTATCCCAGCTGTAAAATTGCATAGTGAGAGCGATGCATCTACTCAGGTGAGTGGAGACCTTACATGTAGTATGCAGTGAGCAGCGTGGTGAATAGCACGACGTAAACTGGGGTAGAGAACTGGTACTTGGAGGGGTCATGCGAGGCCATGTAAACTACAGAGTACACATATGTCTAAAATAAGGATTAGCATGTAGATTCGCATATAGAAGAGAAATAGGGCGTACGAATGGGACACCGGCGAAATTCCAGAAAATGACCATGAAGCCCCATTTCTCGTGGAACATATCCCAGGTTTGGGGAATACATTCCTCGCCTTTTCCACTGTGTACATATTTATTAAGAAAGGCCACCGACAAAATTGATAGTACGCACCAAGCGTTCAGATAGAGCCAGGTAGCCAGAATCATGAAAGCCATGTTCTAGCAAAACTAGGTAAACAACGAACATCGCCAAACAAGCAAGACTTACAGGCGTGACATATCCATAGTGTTCATACTGATGGCAACCACCAGAGACTGCCAAAAAGAAGACAATGACCCAAGGGATGCGAACCTCTGCCCACATCTTGAGGTCAATAGGGCCAATGCGAGGATTCAAGCAAGCACCCATAAAGACGTCGTAGATGAAATTGCCGGACATGCGAATTTGGTTACCAGTTGCGACGGTGATGAAATACACCCCAAAGGAGACTAGGAAACCATAGATGATTGCAACTGACATGATATGCCCGTAGTTGTCGATGATTTCTGTGAGCCGGAAAATGTTGTAAAAATGGAGCACGGCGGCAGTGATCATCGTGATGTAGATGGACCAGAGGGCATTGCAGTTGTACATCAATGTCTTGTAACCAAGCGAAGGGACCGGAAGTCCTTCCTGCTTGTAACCTGGCACAACCCAAGCAAGGAAGAGCTGATAGACAATGAGACCAGTGTAAACCTTCCAGGCATAGACATTCGGACTGGCATCCTGGATACAGGGCATCAGCGCCAATCGGTGTCCGAGAATCGCAAAGCACTCACGTCGCGAACATGAGCCCACATGCGCTGAAGGAAAGGAACAATGTCATCCACAGATGTAGGCGTAACAAGTTTCCCGTCATAGAACCAAAGACATATCCAGAGATAATACATGAGAATGGGGAAACCAATCATCATCGCTGTGACACCCCATGGGCCACCAAACTCGTATCTGGAGGATATACGTGTGTAGGCATGGGTCGCATTATAAACATGGTGTACTCACGATTGATGTTGGTCCAAGAGCTGGTCAATTTTGCGGCCTTCATCTGTGGTGGCCGTAGGGGCAGAGGCTGACCGCTGTGCGTCAACGCTTCGCTGGCGCAACCCGCTGTCGGTGCTGCCATATGACTGTGACATGTTTGTAAAGCCTCGGTAAAAAGTCGAACGACTTTTACTTAAATAAACGTTGCTTAGTCAACCAGCATAATCAATGCCGCTGAGTTTGTAATAAATTCAAGCGCCTCTCCTAAATGTTGGGATGGAAATTGCCAAGTTGCTTACAAACCACACTAACTTCCACGACGGCGACGACGACGACCCCCAAACCCACCGTAGGACGTACTATACATTGGTTTCATTTACCACCTTCGCAAGTACACCCTAACAAGTTTCTTGTTCCCAGTCCTGTGACCCATGGCTTCTTCTGTGTTCTACAAATTTAAATCTCAGAGGGACGAGTCTCGGGTGACTTTTGACGGCACTGCAATCTCTGTGTTTGACTTGAAAAAAGAAATCATCCTTGCTAACAACCTCGGTAAGGCCAATGACTTTGATCTTTATGTCTACGACACGTCCACCAATCAAGGTGCGTTCACTTCCTGCACCATTGGTCTCCGACTTTTGACATCCATTGTCCATTTAGAATACAAGGATGACTCCCAAGTCATTCCGAGGTCATCCTCTGTTGTCGTAAAGCGTATGCCCTCTCAGCGTCCGGGAAAGGGCAAAGCAGCCATGTATATTGCTGGCACCAATGGGAGTGCATCCGTACCCGTTTCTGAGACCGTTCAGAGACCAGGTGGCAGTAGTCCATGGTACAAGGGTGCCATGTCGAGGCGCTTTGACGTGAAAGAAGAATTCGCGTCCTCCAAAATTTCAGCTTCTGTGCGTAGTTGTTCTAAAACGAACGCACCACTCGCCAATCGGCGAGTCTTACATTCTCCGCAGCCAAGTGCCGCCGTTACCATTCCAAAGAATTCGGTCACAAAGGATGACGAAGCTGCTGCAATGGCAGCCATGTTTCAGGCCCAGACGGCCAACTGGGAGGAAACCCAGGAAAAGATGTCTCAGTTGGTGTCTCGTTTACGCGGTTCTTCTGCTTTGTGTAGTAGAATGAAGTCTCATAACATGATTTCTGTTTTACCCCTTGATTGAAACAGTGCTGTTCGAATATATAATAATCCTCGAGGAACCTCTTCCGGGCGCGGTGGCAAACCCTTCACTCCGCATCAGTCTCATGCTCCTGATCGTCCTTTACCACCATCGTATGTATGTTACCGTTGTGGTCAGAAAGGTGAGTTGTCGTGGCTTTGTCCTGTCAAGGTTGGTTCATGTTCTTCTAGGGCATTGGATTCAAGACTGTCCAACGAATAACGATCGCGAGTTCGACAACAAACCTCGCATCAAGCGAACTACGGGTATCCCACGCAGCTTCCTGAAGGCGGTGGAGAATCCTAACAATGGTGAGATTGCCCAGGGCGTGATGGTCACCCCCGAGGGAGGCTATGTCGTCGCTCAACCCGATTCGTAAGTCCTTGTATCTCGTTGTTAGAGGCACTCACTCACTCTAGTAGAGTATCGTGGCAAAAACAGGTATCTCGGTCGAAAGGCCTCTCCGTAGCAGACGTTCGAGAACGACCTCCGACAGATCCTACACTCGCGTGTCCAATAGACAACAGACTTTTCCGTGATGCCGTGAAAACGCCGTGTTGTGAAACCACGTATTGCGAGGATTGTATCCAGACTCATCTTCTTGAGCGCGACTTTGTTTGTCCAAAGTGTGGCAAGAAGATCCCGTCTCTTGACAAGTTGGTCATGGATAAGCCTATGCGAACAAAAGTTGCCGATCACATTGACAAGGTGATTGAACAGAGTAGAAAAGAGATTGATGAGGAAGGTATGACGAACATCAGCGCGGTAGCCGGTGAACAGGTACTTGGTATTCATGCTACTATTCGAGATTGTGACGCTAACTGCCCTCCATAGACACTTCAAGGGGATGGTTCTGCTATCGATGACTTCTATTCAGATCAACAGGCCGGCATGGACGTTCCCCAAATGATAGTCGACAGCATTCCTCAGCTTCAGGCTCAGATCAATCAGTTATCCATAATGATGCAAAACACTTCGTTACCGCACCATGTGCGACATTCTTCGGAGATGAAATATCACCAACTACAGATGCAGCTCCAACAAGCACAGGCCCTCGCGGCGACTCTTGCGGTCGCAACTACCCTTCAGCAGCAACAGCAACAGCAACAGCAACAGCAACAGCAGCAACAGCAACAACAACAACAGATGCAAAGCGCCGCTGGTGTGGTGGGCTATGGCATGTCGGGGTACCAGCAAACAGACACACAGTGGCCAGCCTCATTTACGAATCAACAACCTGCTGGTCAGGATTCAGCATATCAGCGATTACCGCTGAATAATAGGCGGCGAAATCTGAAACGCGAGCGTCCGTCAGACTTTTTGGAGGTCGGCGGGGAAAGCGATAGCAAGGTTCCACGATACTGGGAATGAGCGGTCGATATGAAGGTTTGATTCCTCACTCTTTCCCTCTGGGATTTGTAATGGCATTTGCATCTTGTACATTTGATACATTCCGAGAATTTCCATGGATGATGAAACGGCGCTTGACTCATGAGGGTGTGGTTTGTAAGCTTCCGTTAATAAATGGCGTGACCTGTTAGAAGTGGCGTGACAAAGCGCGAACGTGACTCGAATAAAACGCGCTAACGACGCGTGTGGCCCTCGTATTTGACACCGTCTAACTTTGTACTCGATCATGCCCAAGGCAACATCCGCTAAAGATCAAAAGTCCATCACTTCGTTCTTTGGTGGAGGCGGCAAGAAGCCTGCAAAATCTGCGGCCAGTAAATCGAGGAAGTCGGCGAAGAAAATTGACGACGAATCTAGCACTGAAGAGGTCGAAGACGACGCAGAACCCGAGGTCTCTGATGAAGATGACAGTCCAGCACAGTATTCCAAGACAGATGGCAAGATAGAATCTTCCAGTCTTCCACCTCTTCACCACATACCCACCATGTTTTCCGATCTCGTCTCTCACATCCCTCAGATTAAAGGTGTCGCAGAACGCGTCAGAGGTAGAAAGCTTCGCATCGCCACCATGTGTTCTGGCACAGAGTCTCCTCTTCTCGCTCTGGAATTGATATGCCAGTCCATCCAGGAGCAGTATGGCATCCCGTTGGAGTTTGAGCACGTATTTTCATGCGAGATAGAGCCATTCAAGCAGGCGTACATCGAGCGCAATTTCAAACCACCCCTATTGTTCCGCGATGTGTGCGAGCTTGGAGATACTGAAGCGTACGTGCTCTTCTCCACACCTTGGTATGATTCTGACATTGCTGTACAGTACGACTGCATATGGTGCATTAGCCCCTGTTCCTGGTGACGTGGACTTGCTTGTCGCCGGCACGTCTTGCGTTGATTATTCCAATCTCAATAACCTGAAAAAGGGTATCGACGGAGGAGGAGAGTCAGGGCGAACGTTCTACGGCATGATGTCTTGGGTCGCCAACCATCGACCACCTCTGGTCATTCTGGAGAACGTCTGCTCTGCACCATGGGATAGAGTCAAAGATGATTTCGGGCGCCTGAATTACAGTGCCGAATTTATGCGACTGGACACAAAACAATTCTATATTCCGCACACTCGCACCCGTGTTTATTTGCTCGCTGTCGACAAGCGGGCATCCCATTTGGCAGCTGACTGGAAGAAGTGGGTAACAAACAAACTAAAGCGCCCTGCTTCGTCGACTTTGGACGCATTTCTTCTCCCATCAGATGACGTGCGCATTCACCAAGCTAGAGAGAAGCTTGCTCGATCTAGTAGGGGGGTGTCGGACTCGCGCGCTGGACGAATTGACTGGACGAGGTGCGAATCCCGACACGCGCGTGCCAGGCTGGAGGAGTTGTTAGGTCCGAAACGTCCCCTGACTAACTGGGAGGAAGGTGAGCTTTTTGCATTGGTTTGCGATTCGTTGCCTCAACTACGTGAATGTAAGGTGGTGCTTGCCGTATGCCTGACTTCGCTTGGCAAGATTGGGGGGTACGTCAAGTCGAACGCGTTTGGGATTTGATGGACATCAGTCTTCTTCGTTCCTCCAAAATTGGCGTCGATCCATCCTACAAAACGTGAGTGAATAACTCAAAACGTTACAGTGTGGTCCGCGCTAAGCATCTATCTCAGACTTGTCTGGAATCTATCGCAAAACGTCGATCGCTCTACCGGCTCGAGCAAGTCGGGTATCTGTCCATGTCTTACCCCATCCATGATCCCCTATATCACCAACCGCGGTGGGCCCATGATCGGAGTCGAGGCATTGGCTATGCAGGGTCTTCCAGTGGACAAGCTGCTTCTTACACGGGAAAGCGAGGATGAACTCGCCGATCTCGCTGGTAACGCCATGTCTTCAACAGTCGTGGGATCTTGTATACTTGCTGCATTGGTTGTCGGCAAGGAGCTTCTGAAGGCGGGAGACGATAAGGAGACTTACGAGATGAAGAAGCTCGAAGTCGGATCTCAAGTAGGAGACGAGGACGTTATGGACGTCGATTCCGCACCAAAAACCTCCGTGGAAGACCGCATTTCTGGCCTTGAGCAGTTGGCCGAACAACCGTTGGACCTGTCCCAGTTGAAGATGGACTCAGTGAAGGACGTTCTCGAGCACGCGGCCCGAAGTGTACGGCTATGCCTCTGCGAGGGTCGCAAGGATATTACGACAAGGGAGCTACTTCATTGTCACGACTGCGGATCATCTTCCTGCAAGAAGTGCGCTGGACGTCCTGAACACAACTTCGAACCACTCGACGTGCAGACAATCGCACGTATTCCCCCTGGGACTTTCGTCAAGGAGCTCAAATCCGTCCTTCCCATGTGCTTGTCAATCGCCGATACTACTGCAGAGCTCCTTGACGATCTACGATCCGCTTCCAACGTAACTCTACCTGAGAAGCGTTGGGTTAGTTGGCGTTCTGCGGTTGTCCGGGCCACAAGTTCGGAGTTGCGTTTCGTCGAGCTCAAGAGACAAGAAGTCTGGTCTGCAGTCTACCAGTCCACATCAGCTTCCTTAGAGTTGTACCTCGACCCCAAGCAGACGGAATGGCGACTGTATGCGATTCCTCTAGAGAGCGAACCCGCGAATGCGGAGATCCGTCGTCTCCTGCAGCTTCCTGTTGCTAGATTCAAATGTCAGGGCGGCCTGTTGCAGGGTCACTGGCAGTTCGCTTTGCCCTCCAACATCGACATCACTTTGACTGTGACTGGGAGCGAGTCGCTTGTGCCTTCCTGGGGTTCCCGGCTTGGGCTGTTGAGTGAAGAATTCAGGGAGGCTCGTGTCCATTCGCACCTGAAAATTACTGTGCCAGCAGACAAGGTGTCCTTACTTGATCGTGACATCTCTGGGACATATGCTCTCCTGGACAAGTGCGGTACAGCCTGCGGCGCTCTTCACAAGCGTGAACCCACTCCCGAAGACCTCGAACTTCCACCGTTGTTCATGATGCTCGATCCCACGCGCTGTGGTGATCCCAAGGACGACGCATTCGTTTTCACCACTACCATTCGAAGATACGATTATGGAGAGTTCCGGCCGATTGTCTGCAAACTCGCTGGTTCGTGGAGACAGTCAGATGTTCAGGGAGATAAATCGGTCACATGCCATATACCCGTGGTATGGGTGTCTTCAGACAAAGTATCGCTCCAGGTAAGTCTGCGTAAGCTTTATTTACCTTATGCTAAAGTTCGTGTATTGCGTAGTCTTCCCAGCCCACTGGGGCACATTTCGCCGTTCCTCGCGGTTCATTGGAAGTAGCAGTCGACACGGACGCCTGCGCCAGAGCCGTTGCCTTGTTGTCTTGCACGGTCCCTCTTCCCGATGATGCTGGTCCCGAGTGGCCGCGCCAGGAATGGACGGAAGTCGACAAGCTCAATGAGCGCACGACGTTCAGGTCGTTGGCCTGGTTGCTCGAACGTATTCGGCACGTTGATGACAATTTGCATACGTGGCAGACAGCCGACATGCCCGAGGATCTGCATCAATGCCAGCGGTGTGCTCCGACGCCTCCCACCATCAAATGGAACAAAACTGGAAAGAAAATTGCTGCCATCGAGGATTCCCAAGAAGCTGGGCAATACGAGCGCGATCTGAAACTTCGTCCCAATCCATTCGTCACTCAACTACGTCTGGAACAGAACGTCGGTGTGGTCAAAGTAGGTCTCAACATCGCTTCGTTGTTGCATCGTGCCCTGTCCCGCCTTCCTTCGGAGAACCGTCCGGAACGACCTTCGTTATCATGGCGTTTGGATACCGACTTTTCTCCTGCGGTCAAGATTCAACTCCCGCCACTCACGCTCAAGAGTAACAGGGCTGACCCGGAACACAAACAGCCGCCCAATTTCAAGCTCGACCTCCGTAAGGAGCAATTGCGTTCCTTGACCTGGATGCTCGAGCGGGAGGCCCTTGACGCCGCTCCATTTGTCGAAGAAGAAATTTCCGAGGCGATTCTCGAGCCTCTGGGTTGGCGTGCAGAAGGTCGTGCCCAGAGACCTGTTAAAGTCAGGGGTGGCGTCCTCGCCGACCAAGTTGGATACGGCAAGACCGCCATTACCCTTGGTCTCATCGATTGCTCCTATCAAAAGATCAGAAAGGAGTTTGAGGGCAAGAAAGACATTCTCGGCAAAGTTCCTGTTAAAGCTACGTTGGTCATCGTTCCCCCCCATCTCACTCGGCAATGGAAGTCAGAGGCCGAAAAGTTCGCCCCGGGCCGCTTCAAAAAAGTGGTGGTCATCTCTACCGCCACTAATATCAACTCGTTGACCATCGAGAAGGTCCAAGAGGCCGATCTCGTGATCGTTGCGTCGAATTTGTTCCAGAGTGCTGTTTACCTGGGGAACCTTGAATCCTTCGCAGCTGGGGGCGCACTTCCATCCCAAGACGGTCGATATTTCAATGCTCGGCTCGAGATATCTCTGGAGGCTTTGAAGAAGCAGGTGGAGCGCCTGCAAAATGATGGTCCCAACAGTGTCTTGAAAACGATACGGGAGGCACGCAGGCGGGGTAAGTTACCTTATTGTCTTACCCGAGTTGTAGCGGTTGACGTTCGTTTCAGAGGAAGAATTGGAATCTGAAATTTTCGTAGCGCCGAAACGTCTTAAGGGCAAAGCTTACGCTGTCGCTGCGGAGAAGAAAGACGACGAGACGAAACCCAAAGCTACCATCAGTTCCCCGAAAGAACATTTCCCTGCCAAGCCCACGCGAACAGGCAAGATGCCCGAGGTTGTGCTCAACCGTGCGAGCTCGAAGAAGCGGATGGTTGAGGAGACAGATGACACCTCCGATGGGGAAGCTGCTGTGTCCCATGCATCAAGGCCCAAGCGGGGGAGCGCTAGAAGAGCGATCGTCGTTGATTCCGACGACGACGCGGAAGGTGATGATGGCAGTGATTACGACAACAAAGGTGCAGCAGACGAACCCGAAGATGAGCCTACACCCAGTGAGGATGAGGATGACCTGCCCAGCGTTAAGAAATTAAGGACTCCTCGCGGCAAACCTACTCCCCCACCCACGTCAGAGGAGGCCTCAGCAATCGAGATATCCGACGATGACGAAGAGGAGAAACCGCAGAAACGCAAGCCCAACGCGAAGGCGACCAGCAACAAAGGGAAGGCCAAAGCCAGTACAAGTTCGTCGAAATCCGATGACGACAGTATGGACGTCGACGAGCCGCCCTCTTCGCCCTCCTCCGAGAAATCGGGTGGAAAGAAGAGAAAGGCAGCGAGTGCCAAGGAAGCACCAGCCAAGAAACAGAAACGCCGAGAGGACACAGACCCTTGGCACCTTGAAAGTGTCGCTGTCAGGAGGGATTGGACGAAAATGCAGTCACCGCCTTTGGAGATCTTCCACTTTGCCCGTGTTGTCGTCGACGAGTATACCTACTTGTCCGGAAAGGTACATTCCATGGTTACGAAGCTCACGGCGGATCGTCGCTGGGTATTGTCTGGTACCCCGCCTATCCACGACTTTGGCGCTGTCAAGACGATTGCGGCCCACCTAAACCTTCACTTAGGTATCGACGACGACGGAGAGGGGCAGTCAACTATGATCAAGAAACGCATCAGAGAGCAGACAAGTGTGTTCTAAGCATTTCTTACAATTACATGTGACTAACAGTCATCTTCAGAGGTGGAAGCTTTCCACTCCTTCCGTGAGGTTCATGCACAAGAATGGCACGCCCACCGTCATCACATCGGTCAAGTTTTCTTGGACATGTTTGTTCGTCAGGTTCGCATCATTTCTTCCATTTCAAGTACATCACTTGCTAAAATTGTATGGTAGAATATCGCCGAGATTGACGAGATTCCATGCTCATCCGAAGCACAAAAAGTGATACTCCCTGCTGCAGAACGCGCGATCTATCTGGAGCTGGAACACCACTTGCGCGCGCTAGACATGACCATAAAGCGAACGAAGAAGACGGAGAGCGACCGAGAAAAGCGTTTGAACAATGCACTCGGTGACAGCAAGTACGTTTCAACAATTTTACTCTGATAAGGTATCTTATCGACCATTATTAGGACCGCGGAGGAAGCACTTTTGAAACGCTGCTCCCATTTCGACTTGGATACTTCCGAGGACAACTCGAGGGAGAATGCTATGAAGGCTTGCGAAATCATCGTCAAGGATCGCACGAAACAATTGGATGACTGTAGAGATGAACTCCTCGAGGAACTTAACAAAGGCGTCACGCGTGAAAAGAAGATCGGCAGGCTCAATGAGGAGTCGATGTTCCAGGAGTACGCTCGCGTTACCCGCCTGGAAGGTGTCGGGGATCACGAAGCAACGGAGATGGTTAAAGCTCTCCTTGACGAAGCCGAGGTCCCCGTCCTGCCGGCGAACCACTGGAAGAACAAGTCCAAAGGGAAAGACGAAAACCTGTCGAACACCATCAAAGATCTCGTCTGGGACCACCGCGAGCAGACGCACAACATCCGCAAGCTGACCAAGGAGCTTGTCGGGCGAGTACGTTCCCGTCGGTACTTCACCGTGGTCCGTGACCTGCAGAAGCAGCGAGAGACGCCTCCAAAGCTCTCGTGTCCTGGATGCGGCAGAGATGAAGTTCCGATGGACGAAGTCGCCGTCCTCTCGTCTTGCGGGCACGTGGGCTGTATGACGTGCGTCAGGCAGAGTGCAGATCGCGAGGAGTGTGTCTACGCAGCCTCCGGAAAATGCATGGCCGCTGCAAGGGTCCTGAACATTGTCAAGGGGGAGACGCTTGGTGTCGACGACGAAGCTCACGATGGGCGTGGCAGGCATTTCGGGAAGAAACTGGAAATGGTCATCGACTTGATCAAGTACGTTGCGTTGTTGTATACTCCGCTTTCACTGACTCACGCTTTGGCATTGCAGAAACAAGATTCCCAAGAAAGAACGTGTGCTCATCTTTGTCCAGTTCCAGGACCTCATGGCTAAAGTTGCCAACGCACTCAAGGTGCACAAGATCAAGTTCCTCGAAATACGTGGCTCCGCGTCACAGAAGAGTAAGAATCTGGAAAAGTACCAGAACAATGACGGCGACGAGCGGGTGCTTCTCCTGAACGTCATGGACGAAAGTGCTAGCGGTGCGAACCTCACTTCGGCCAACCACGCCATATTCCTCTCGCCACTTCTCGCGCCAAGTCAGGAGATCTATGACGCTTGTGAGACGCAAGCAGTCGGTCGGTTGAGGCGATACGGACAAGATAAACATGTCAGAATCTGGGACTTCCTGACGTTGGACACTATCGACGTTGAGATCTATGAGCAAAGGACGAAGAGGAAAATATCTAATTAGAATCTTTGCGTTTTTGAGCTTTATTCATCTACCCACCGGACACGAAATCTTGTATACCAGTACATGTTGAGGATGTAGAGATACTAATGGCTAGCAGTACATACCTAGCATACTTGAATGTTACCCACAGCTGATTTCAAAGACCCTCAGATCTATAGAGTGATGAGACTACTGGCACATGCCTATTACTAGACAATGCACTTAAAGGTTGCTTGTGCATGCTGATTCGACCATCAAACTCTGAGTGTAGGTTCTTCCGCACAAATTACAACAAGACTATGAATATATACTACAGAGAGGGTATGGAATGTCGATGCCAAGTTGGACGGGAGAGGCTACTTACTAGACATGACATATCCCGTCGTGTCAAGGATAGCCTTGCCGCATATCGAACAGAGGCCCTTTCTATAAGCACAACCTAGTGGATATGGTCAGGGGGCGTCCTTGACGACACAAAAAGGCACACATACCATGACAATATTTGGCCTTGTTCTGCGTGACTGGCTGCTTACAGTCCTTGCATTTCCCTTGATAAGGCTATCAAACAGGCCATGATTCAATAACCGAGAACAAATACGAAATAGGAACGTACTTGAAACCTATTCTTTGAGCTCCCTGGTCGTGTCAGAAGCTTGTTCTCCCCGATTTTCCTCGAGCCCTCCTTGATACTGCTGGACGTGGAACTGAACGGGTCTGGAGCGGCAACTTTCGAGAGTTTCTATCGAGCGAGTCAGCTAAATAGCGGTTCTGGTGTGTATAGTGGGACGTACCGATTCACACTTTTTGCAGACCATGGCTGTCGTAGGCTTCAGAGGAAGTAACGCAGTGACATGGGTGTGGAGGAGAAGCCTTAGAGTGGATTAGTAAGCAGATGCTGGCAGGATCCCGGTTAAGCTCAACAAGCGTTTGGCATTGAAGCACGACGAACTCCTTCTCGAATATCCCCGTATATTGGATTAGTATGTGGTGACGCTATCAAACGGATCTGGCGATCTGGCACATATCCCGCTGTAGGTATGGAACCCTGAACGAACTCTTCCGAGCGCAGCTGCCACTCTATGCCAGAGGAAGTCCTTCCCAATATGGCCAACCTTATTGTCGCATGAACTTCTGGGTGAGTAACACGGATGTCCAAGAGAATATTCCTCTAATAATCTATTCACAGGAGATGCGTTGACATGGCGAGACTACAAAAGGATGTTCTCGGTCCCGTTCTTTATGTCAGTATTGTCTTTACGTTCGAGGTAATCCGGCCCCGGGGTAATGGATCCCTTCACCCGAGTCAACTTTGGCGCTACGTATTCATGTCGTGTACATGAAAATTCTCGTCAGGTTTGAAGTGTTCCCAACAGTTCTCCGCTTAGTCCTTGTCGACGGCGAAGTGAGGCGGGCCCGACGCTTTTGTTTTTGGGTTCGATGGCGCCAAAGCCTTGGCGGGTGCCCGACATATAAATTGGCGCACGAGTGGTGATACAACCTCACCACTCAGTGTCGGCGTGCTGGTCATGTCTTTCTTCACACTCTCTAGCGACATCATACTAATCATCTTAGAAGAGCTTGATCCTTTATCATTATTTCATTTTTGCTTGGTATGTAACACTCCTCTTTCGCCCGCTGAGCTCGACGCCTAACCCTCTGTCATCAAGGCCTCTAGAGCTATATACGACATCGTTACACGCTCGACGACTCTGCGTTACAATTATGAACTCGCGCTATGCGGTATGAGAGATGGTCCTTCTGGCGATTATGCCCCGAAGGCTCGGCTTCTCTCCCTTCTTGGCCATAAACGAGGATGGCCGACCTTAAGTCCGAGCGCCGAAGACAAGCTTTGCATCACCCCACCGACGATCATGGGCGTTTCTGGCAATTACCTCTTTCATGCCAGCCAGAGCCCCTTTAATAATGGTTTCGAATGGATACTGCACGTTTATCAGTTGCGCTCCTTCAGGATGGCACCCAAATCTAGTCTACCCTATTATCAACATAATGTGCCTTTCGAAATACGAAAGGTAGCTATCGATGCTTCCCAAGAGTTGATGGTTCTGGCCCAGCTATTCTTCCCTCCGCAACAGTGGGTCATTCGTGTCGCGTTTCTTTTCATTCTGATTGACTTTTTGTTCTACAGGAATTCTGCCATAGTAGTTATGCTACACCTTCGTGATCTTTACGTCTGCCAGGATTACCCGCGAGCCGCACAACCGAGATTGAGCTTCCAGACGGATTGGTGGGGTGACTTCCCACCCGGTCAGCGACTCTCGATCGAACGAGTACGAATTTGCGGGTGCCTCGTCGCCGTATCCGTTCGTTTGGAACTGGAGAACGGAGAAGGGACCACAGAGCTGGTCGTCTTCAATTGGTGTCGTGGTGGTAGCCCCGTTCGCACTGTAGGTGCTCCATCTCATGAGACCTGGCCAGGTTCAAATCGATTTCCACTTCTACTAGTTCACAGGCGACCTGCTCTCCTTTGATTTCATCGACGAATCTCGTCTCATCGTCGCCTCTCATCCGGATGACGACGAATCAGATGATAGCATGACATGGGAAAGGCGATCAGATGGTCTTTATGCTAGTGAGAAGGGGAAACGTCCCCCTCAGATCACCATCCAGGAGATCTACAGGGGGACCGATCAAGATTTCCCGGGTTCAAGATCGTACGAATTCGCAGAGGCTTGGAGCGGCGTTTCCTTTGTGCAGCTCTGCCCCAATCACATCTTGAACACGGCTCCACTTCCAGGAACCCTATTTCACAGCGATCCTTCCTGCCGCTTGACCGCGGTTCTCTTGGAGTTTCAGCCACACTCCATCCCAAGTGGTTGTTCCCGCAAGATAGTCATCGTGTTCGACCAGTCCAAGTTAACACTCGTGGAAGAGAGGTTCGATACCGTACGTTGGGAAGACTGGCAGCACCAGTGCATGGTGCTTAATCTACCCGACCACGCAGACGCGGTCCAACTATGCGGTAGGCGACTCACGTTCTTTGAGAACCTCAAGGACACTGTCGCCACCGCTGTCGACCCGACGACTCGGATGCATG
>JBBPRX010000451.1:0-15127 GCA_038093195.1 Boletus fagicola | reverse complement strand
TGACTGACAATATCATGATCAAATAAGTGTCCCAATGACATGTAATTTTAATATGGTTATATCTTAGTGCCATGGCAATCAAATCACATGACCAAGGGCTCATTGTCAAGGTGGGGGTTAGGGCTATCAATGACCCAGCAAGGGTTAGGGTTATTGACTATTGGTTCTCTTGCAACTATCAAATTCTTCCAAAGCAGCCCAACATTGGGACACTTTTTTGAGCCACTGTAAGTTGAAAAGGGTTGCGGCTTGTGCAGCAAAATTCTGGCCTGTGTCAGAACTGCTGAATGCTGTGTTGTACACAGGATTGGTCCTCCACCAACCATGCAATGAGCTAAACCATGGGAAATCCTTCAAGATGGAACCTGTTTTGTCAACAAGTTAGTATCCATGATATGCAAAACGACAAAAAGGAAAAGTCACCTATCAAACCTTTTGCCTGAAGCTCTTCGACCACTAATCCAGCTCCTGTCTGACCCAGTCGCTTGACTTGCTCATTGTATTTGGTTCAAAGACTTTGATTAATGTAGTCAGTTATAAAGGCCCAGATTTGAAGAGTGTACTTACTTTGAGTGACACCGTTGAGTGGCAGCCACAAAGAATTGTGGGCATGACTTCCAGTCAGCAGCGACCTCTGCTTCATTCTTGAAGATATATCTGGCAAGCTCCTGGTAGATACCTTTCTTTGCAGAGTTAAGCTGAGATTTGTTGCAGCCTTCCTCCCACGCATCTTGGGTCGAATCAGAGAATAACTTGACATGTTGGGTGGGGTTATCAGTGCACCACTCGACGAAACAATCCATACGATAGGCATATGCTTTTTCCCAAAAGATTTTGAGTGATTTGCTCGGGGCTCCCTGCAGAGCAGAGTCAATCTTGGGTTCATCGTGGTTCATCTGCGGGCTGACCGGGGGGGAATGTGTACAGCGTATGTGATAGCTGCCAGGCTACAGTGTGCTCAGATGCAGTCACAATTTGGTCGGAGACTCGGGGCTTGAACAGTGAAGCCGAGAAGCCGGCTGACGTGTTCTTTCTCAGAACATCATATAATCAACTCCTTTGACTACCTTGAGACCCACTATAATATGTTACACATATGTCAAGTCAAGACTTCCCACGGGCGTCGAATTTTGTTTCCACGCATGCTTGGTTCGTAAACCTGTCCCCTCAGGGTCCAGGAATAGTCTAAATGTAAATAAGCTGACGCCGGATGCGCTCGGCTCAGAACCTGATCATTGTCACAATGTCAGCGCCGCTTCACACCAGCATCATGGGTAAGTTGAGAATGGTCGAGACAGGTTGCTGCCGTCACGGTGCTGCCCCAGACCTTGGGCCCGTCCCCCAATAACTTATCACCGAAAGTATTCCTATAGGCTCGGAAGATCATCTTAACCGGACCGTAGCCACCCCAAAGAGTACGTGGTGTCCGTAGCACAGTAACAGCCTGGGTGAGTTTGCAATGCAGTATGATTAATGCACACTTAATTATAAACCGGTAGCTGGTGCGAAACGTGGGGGTGGTGCAGCGATTCCTAATATAAATACAGCAGTCCACGCCGACCCCGACCTGTAATTGAACTAACCCGTATATGCACATTTTCTGACAACGATCATAACACAGACCACGAGCATGTTCCCACTCGGAAGGTTCTTGCTCGCTGTGATTGCCTCAGTGACTTGCTTCGCTCTCTGGAAGCTCTTCCAGTTCGTGTACCATCAACTCACATCTCCTCTGCGCCACCTACGTGGTCCCAAATCCTCGAGCTTAATATACGGAAATATAGGGGACATAAGAAGCACTGTGAGTCGCCTCTACTTTGGCTTTTGTATGTGACTTGATTCCTGGACTACTCATCCTCTAGGATCGGTCCAAACTATTTGAAGAGTGGGTGAAGGAGTATGGGAACACAATGAACTATAAGGGTTTTTTTAGCGTACGAACTTTTCCTTCTACACTTGATGTGGTGCTTAACAGAAATAACATCTAGAGAAACCACTTGTTCACTCTGGACACCCGTGCGGTCAACCACGTTCTTACCCACAGCAATGATTTTGAGAAACAACCTAGCACCAGATATATATTGGGCCAGATTTTCGGGCAAGGCAAGCACATTCATCGTGGTGTGTCCACATGCACAAATTAAATCGATAGCGTATTATAAGGTCTGCTCATTGTGGAGGGTGCTCAGCACCGCCAGCAGGTCAGCATCCATCTCTCCCTTCACTCCACACGCTAAATCCAAGGATTGGTAGCGAAGAATCATGGTAAATTAAATCCTTGAGAGATTTGAGGATAGTTGAATTCAAACACATAGAACCCTGCATTCGGTCCTGCACAAATTCGCGCTTTTACCGACATCTTCTTTGCGAAAGCTGTCAAGGTACGTGCCTCGATCATAACTTCTTGATCATCTTCCAGCTCTAACACGTGGTTAACACAGCTTTCTGATTTGTGGTCGTCCGAGATCGCAAAGGACTCCGCTAAAACCAACACCGGTGCTCGCATCGACGTCGTACCGTGGTTGAGTCGAATGACCCTTGACGTCATTGGGTTGGCGGGTAAGCGCGACGCGGCTGGCGGAGGAGGACACTGACTA
This sequence comes from Boletus fagicola, assembly GCA_038093195.1. Taxonomy (NCBI): domain Eukaryota; kingdom Fungi; phylum Basidiomycota; class Agaricomycetes; order Boletales; family Boletaceae; genus Boletus; species Boletus fagicola. The sequence continues at coordinate 12,530 of JBBPRX010000451.1, read as the reverse complement.
TGTTCGTGTAGGATTTAACTACGATTTCGAAGCACTCAACGCGGATGGGAAACCAAACGAGTTGAATGAAGCATTCTCCACCATGTTCTCCGCAAGTCAAACATTGAGCATACTCCCCATATTGCAGGCGTGGATTCCGCCTTTTCGTCTCATCGTGAGTGCCAGAAGAATGATCCTGGATGCCTTGCACTCACAACCGCGGTACATTCAACAGCCCACTGAGCGTACACGCAAAATCGAGGCGGCACAACGCACGATGGCACGGATAGGTAAAGGGCTACTCGCGACTGCCAAAGCGGCCGCCCGGGCTAGTGCAACTGAAAAGGGTGAGATTGAAAAGAATAGCTTGCACGGACGAGATTTGTTGTCGCTGTTAGTGAAGGCAAACATGGCGACGGACATTCCCGAGAGTCAAAGGTTGTCCGATGAGGATGTGTTGGCTCGTGCGTCGTTCAACAGATTCAAGATTTTGTCGAGGACCAATATGACATTTTTTGACAGAGGTCCCCACATTTTTCGTGGCAGGGCACGAAACTACAAGGTAAGGTGCCATAGATGGTTAGTCGTCTGCAGGCTGAAAGGAAACGTCCAATAGCACGGCAGTCACCTGGGCACTCTATGCGATGACGCAAGCACCTGAAGTTCAAACGAAACTCCGTGAAGAACTCCTCTCCGTCGATACCGACACACCATCAATGGACGACCTCATGGCACTTCCCTATCTCGATGCGGTCGTGAGAGAAACCCTCCGTGTGTACCCGCCAGTTCCAGTCACCAGCCGGATCGCGATGAAGGACGACGTACTGCCTGTCGAGAAGCCGTTCATCGACAAACACGGCGTCGTCCAGAATACGATCAGGTAACGTCTCATCACATCGAATGGAATATGTGTCCTTATCTGCGTTGAAAAAAGGGTCAGCAAAGGCGACGCGATCTCGATCCAAATTTTGGCGATGAACCGCTTTAAAGAGTTGTGGGGACCTGACGCGCATGAATTCAAGTGCGTCGCTACAACTCCTTTTTTCGGTGACCGGAACGACTCACTGATGCATTGACTGTGCCGCAGGCCAGAACGATGGACACACGTTCCTGAGGCTGTATCTCATGTTCCAGGCGTCTGGGGCCATATGCTCACCTTCATCGGTGGGCCCAGGGGATGTATCGGCTATCGGTTCTCTCTTGTCGAGTGAGTACAACTCTCCCGCACCTTTCGTCTCCTCCCGCACTGTGACCAATGACGTAAAATGAATAGAACAAAGGCAATCCTGTTCACCCTCGTACGCACTTTCGAGTTTGCACTTGCTGTCCCCGCCAGCGAGATCGGAAGCAAGGCAGCCATTGTACAGCGCCCTGTTCTTCGGAGCGATCCCAAGAGCAAAGCACAGCTCCCGTTGCTAATCCGGCCATACCAGAAAGCATGAGGGGTCTATAGTCAACGGGGTTGGTCTCGTCAATGCGCCCCACACGCTAGTACTTACCTTATTACCACGCTCATGGGATTTTCACCGCATAGGTGGAAGGACCAGTATGAATACCTACTTTGGGTGAATTGAATGCGTTCAATGATTTTGCATTCCATGCATTTTAGAGCTCGTGGCCAATGAAAGCCTGGACGTCTCTATATTATAATTTATTGTAGCAGGTGACCCTTGTACCGAACTGGGGGGAGATGAGCTCCAGGCCTTTTATTTTGTCACAAGCAGACGAGATTTTGGGTCATAAGTAGCTCCAACAACCCAGCCCAGCAAGGGGCCAAGATCTATCGTAGACAGGCCGGCGACCCGAACGGCTCAGCTACTAATAATTGAGATGTATAGAGTTCAAATTAAATATTTGTTTGTAATACTCAAAATAACGAATCGCTATCTCGATCTCCCTGAGCCTACATGACGATGGACTTCACTTTCTTCACATCTATCCTACAAGATTTCCAATACGACATTGACCACCTATCTGCCCGAGAATTGACCACTAGAATGCTAATATTACATCGACGACAATGTCTATACCTTGGTTTGCCTGAGTGCGTCTCTCAAGAAGCCAGGATATCCACGGTCAGCCTCTTCCGCAAGTTCCTCCTTATACTTCTTAAGACCCGCAGAGTAATTGTACGCTTCGACCCGCTTCCCTGGAATGTTGGCACCCATCCAGAAACTAGAGACCTTGGGAAACAACGTAGCCTTGGACAGTTCTTCGATATGCTCTTTGAAAGCCTGCGTGGCCAGAGTGGTTGGGGTGAACTTGGTGATGCCTTTGTGGCGATGCCAATCGATGGCCTTGACAATCCATGCCCCCTGGACCTCTGCACATGAAGGTCCGTTACATAAAGCCGTGGGAGCCTGGGGGCCATACACGAAAAAGAAGTTTGGAAAGTTATCGGCCGTGACGCCTAGACTGATGTTCGCATCGGGTTGAGCTCACACACATTTTATCTTTGGGATCGGGGAGAACGACTTACTATGTCATCACGCCGTCTTTTCCTCCCCAGTGGTCTTTGATCGTCTCACCGTCCAAGCCACGCATGTCAATGTCCAGAATGCTCCCGATATGGGAGTCCCACCCTACATAAGTCGATCCCAGCTCAGTGGTTCTTGGACCTTTTCGTGCGCGGAAACCCCTGACGCACCTGTGGCGAAAATGAGGATATCCAGGTCGATCTCTTTCGCGGATGTCTTCACACCGGTAGGGGTGACCTCTACAATAGGCGTCGCTTTGACGTCAATAATCTCGATGTTGTCACGGTCGCAAACTTCATAGAAATTCTCCTCTAGGGATGGATTCTTGCATCCAATTGGATAAGGTTGTACCTCCGGCGCCAGAAGGTCGCGCTTGACAGGATCCTTGATCCGTTCACAGACTTTCTTCCGCCAAAACGCATACGCTTCGTCGTTACAAGCTTGGTCGAGAAACATTCCCATGTAATTGGCAACTACACGCAAGTCCGCGTTAGTAGAGAGTCTCGGAGCTTCGTTAATGCCGTCAATGCACTTACGCCAGAAATGGAAACCACCTAGATCCCATAATTCTTCAAAAAAGGCTTGCCTTTGTTCCGGGGTGTCGCTCATCATCGGCCGGTAGATAAGGTCGTATGTAAACCCAGAGAACGTATTGGTTAATTTCTCGAAGAGCTGCTCATACATTGGTTTGAAATGATCCTGGATTTGCTTGTTGATAGCGTACGGCCTCATTGGAAGGGCCGTATTCGGTGCGCGTTGGAAAACGGTGAGATGTTTCGCCTAGTCCACGTCAGGATTACTTCGAAGACGTGAAGAATAGGCCAGACGTACGTGTGGTCCAAGCGCTTGAATGACTTGCACACCACTTGCTCCTGTACCGACGACCCCAATTCTCTTTCCAGCAGTCTCGTAACCCACTGGCCACCGCGCGGTGTGCGTCGCCAAACCTCTGAACGTACCTAAACCCTTGTATTCAGGTTTATACGGCTTGGATGCGAATCCCTGTGGAGTCTACAATAAATCATAGAAAAAAGCGTACATCAAAATTCTAACCGTGCAGGTGATCAAATAACGAGCGGAAGCCTTGTAGATGCCGTGTTTTCCTTCGCCTGTGACATGCCAAACGTGCAACTGGTCATCCCAGTGTGCGCTCTTGACCGTTGTATCAAAGCGACAATCTTTGCGGAGGTCCATCTTGTCACCGACATAGGCAAAGTACCTGAAAGGAATGGATCCATTTAGTGCACGGCCACGACGAACGACCAAGCCATACTTTTGCAGCTCTTGCCATCCAGGGAACTTTGTTGTCCACGTCCACCCCTTCCAAAGCTCTGGGAGGGAAAACTCGTAAGACGGGACGTCACTATCCACACGGGCACCAGGGTATCTGTTCCAATGCCATGTTCCACCTAAATCTGATCCAGTCTCAACCAGCTTGCATTTCAAGCCAAGCTTGCGCAAGTGGATCAGCTGATAAACGCCGCTAAACCCGGCGCCGATGATGACCGCGTCATAATGTTCTTCAGTCATGGGTGGAGTCGGGTTTGGGGTACCCGTTGAATTGTTTGAGCAGGAGAAAGGGCTCAGTGATAGGAAATTAAATACCTTTGTTCTAGTGGTGTGAAATCCATACTTGAGACTTACGTGCGTTATATAAATGTAGACTTGTTTCCCGTTCCATGGGTTCAGAGAGGCTGAAATCTTCATCGACTGTTTCCACGACTGATCTTCCCTTGTCGATCAAACGGAGAACTCATGAGACTATGGAAGCAGACTATCCTACTTAGTGTCCTACACGGGCGGCCACCACGTCACATGTCCTTCCATTATGAGCCCCCTAACGCTCAAAGACCGACGCTGGAGTTCTTGACCAATCCCCGGCACTGAAATGGTTCAGGATTTCCGCCAGTGCCGAGGCATGCCTGGATAGAGTTCCAATGATCTAAGAGGTAAAGCAAAAAAAGCACACAAATGACAGGGCCACTGAACCTTTATCATGATGATGGAGAGGTAAAAGTTTAACCGTTCAACGTTCACAGTGGGCACCATATTTTTGAAACACACTGCAAACCGTCAAGGTGCTTCAATACAACATCGCCTATGGGAGGAGCAAAGCTCAACATGCCGCTGGTCTGCATAACTCACTTACTACCATTGCTTGTCACCCAAGCTCTTATTATTGGCAGTTCATGTTCCCATTCCTCCCACTCCTGTCTCATTTTATGTAAATTTCGAGCCCAACTGACACATGTTAGTGGCAAACAAATCGAGCGCCGCTTGATAGCAGATCCCCTTCTCGATTCCACCCACCTGGAGTGCTACCACATGATGTGAGAAGTAGCAGCAGTTATTCTGGATGGCGTTCTTTGCCGCTAACCCCGAATTCCCTCACGGCGACTAGCCTCGTTTGGACGGACTGATTGCAATGGGGGGGGGAACTTTATATCATGTTGGACGTAGAAAGATGAGGACGACGAGCTGTTGGATACGCCTCTTGTGGTCCGATTCACCATCTGGAAGCAGTCCAGAAGTATTGTTTCTGACATGGTGTCGATACCTTCCACTCAGTGATTCTGTAGTGTCATTCAAAATCATCTGTATATGCCTGTTGAGTCGTCGTGAATATGATCGGCACTAAGAAACGCAAATAAAACTACCACCAATCCCAACTCCAGAAAGTACCTCTCCAGCACTAGGACGACCCAGGGAGCATCAAAGTCGACAACCGGTCTTTGAAGTGGTTCTCGTGGTCTCGGTTGTAGCAGTAAATATCGTAGTCGCGGATCAAGCTATTTCCTAATTCTGACTCACCATCCAAATTACTGATCTCATTTGATTTCACGACGCGTCTCTAACCCAACACCATGCGCCCACTCATCCAATACGACCTCGACGAACCTTCAACAGCCCCCACACCTTCCCTAGGCCCCATAGCCCCTTCATCCCGACACGCACACCGACTACCCACGAAGAAACGCAAACGAAATCACTACCACCACCCACAAAAATCCCAGTTTGGGCCAGTCCGGGGAGCACCTCTCCAGCACTGGGACGACCCGGGGAACACTGCGGTCGGCATGGTCTATGACGAACAAGACGGGAGCGCAACAACCATGGCACCGCTCGCCGCTGGATCCGACATGGTGTCATACGCAGAAGACGCCAAGGAAGATTCAGAAGAGGGGGAATATGGCGGGGAACTTGCAGTGGAAGGGGACGATGCCGTAGATGTAGACGTAGAGGAAGAGGAAGAGAGCAGAGCACTCACGCACGAAGAGATCTGGGACGACGTGGCCCTCATCGACGCCTGGAATTCTGCAGAAGCTGAATACGAGGTACGTTTCCCTCCACCCCATCTAGACTCTACCCGTACACGATCACCCACACCCTCTTCAAGGCCTACCACGGCGGATCGAAAGACTGGAAAACAGAACCTATCAAAAAGTCCCCGCTGTGCGTTCCATTCCTGTTCCTTTCCATACTGATTGACGAACGGCTCACCCGGCCGTTATCTACTATCTACTAGATGGTACAACAAACCATACACAGCGCCCACACCCCAACCCGGCCCCAGTAATTCCAAAGCACGCTCAAAACCGCCCCAAGCCCAAGAGCAAGAGGACGGCGAACCCGAACCCGACACCGCCCCGCTCGATTTTCACACATTCGTCCCGACACACGACCCTTCCCTCGTCATCCCATCCAATGGCGTCACGACCGCCCCGTTCTTCGTCCCCCCTCCGTCGACGACGATGGTTAGTCGTGACGAGGCGTTCAATAATGCATTGAGCGCCATGTACTGGAGCGGGTATTGGACCGCGGTATATCATGTGAGCCTAACTGTCTGTCTGTCCGTATTCTTGACCTGACTTAGTGCCAGAGCCAGTCGAGTGGACAAGATAACAATGTAACAGCAGGAGTAACCGGGGAGAACGAAATTGAAACAGACGAAGACGAGGAGGATCTAGTACCGGCCCAGCGATGAGGGGCACTGTTCTAACTTCAGGTATAGCATTCCATACTATTATTTCACTACGTGTCAGGTACGTTGTTTTCAAAAGAACAAGAGCGAGGACGTGGTGAGGTGAGAACACGTTACTGAGGACATTACAACTTTTTTTACAACGCAATCTCGACATCCAGCCTGGCCAGATATGAATACACGTCAGGCGACATCCGATATTTCAGTATCCCAGCAAACACCATCAACGACCTCGATTTCTTCCGCAGTGACGTCATAGTCTGCAACGTTAAAAAAGTCAGAGGACCCAACCCTCGAAGAACGCAAACAAGGCTCACCATTTGTCGTGTGGCTTCAGCCACAGCAGACGCTTTGACCGATTGGTGCACCGCCGCGAGCGAATCCATTGTCAGAGGCAAGTAAACTTGCAGGTTGCGTTGGAGCGCGTCGTGAATATCCTTGAATTCTTCTGCTTTGCGAGTGATTTTTGCGACGTCACCGTCCAAAGGGATGAGGTCCGTTGACTCCATGACCTAGCGCAAGACCGCCCAAAATTCACAAAAGGAACACGAAAGCGAAAAAAGGAACCAACATACCTCGAGTGCAACATCCGGTCTCCCAGCATTCTTCGCATTCATCGCCTCCCTCACTCTCAAAAGCTTCACAGCGGCGTCTCTATCCCTCCCCACAGCCCTATTCATTCTCTCATAATGCCGCAAAATATCGACAGCCGTCTTTTCGATTACCCTCCCCTTTTCGTTTTCCCCTCCCGTCGTCGGCAACGAGAGCGTGTTCCCGAGCGCCTGCGTGAGGCATGCGATCACGGTCGCGTAGTCACCAGCGAGGTTGTACAACTTGATCGCTTCAGGAATGCGGTCGTTTGCTTCTGACTCCCGCGCAGCGCGAATGAGAATTTGCTCGTTGTATTGAGCCGTGTTTTGCAGATGGAGCAGAGAAGCCCCTTGCTCGATGACGCCACTCTATCAATTGAGAACCCTCGCACGTAAGAAGAGTAGGACCCGACGACAAAGAAACAAGGAGACATACAAATTTCGTGCCGTCTGGTCTAAACCCACCAACGAGCTCCTCCCATGCTGGTCCCGAGTGCGCCAACACGATGATACGCCGCACAAGTTCCCAAGCACTCTCCATGTTTTCTTTTCCGACACCGTTACCCTGATCGGCGGATAAACAAACGCAGTAGACGTATTGGAGAGCTTCTTTCGCGTCCATTTTCACAAACTGTCGGACGTAACGCCAGATCAGTGTGGAGAGGCTGAGGGCGGGTGGACTGAGGGGCGACAAGGTTACTGTCGGCGTGACTCTTGAATGGCGGTGAACCCTTGAAAAGATGAAGAGGACATACGAGGACCAAGTTCTGAGGTCTCTGCGCGTGAAGGAACACGCAACAGACCGTGGTACGCCAATGCAATCGCAAGATGAACTGCCTCAATTTCGGTTTCCGGACGCTCCCACAGTGCAGCAACGGCCTATGTGAAAGAAATCAGTGCATACGACAGTCCACGATACTGTGAATAACGAACCCTTTCGAATTGCCCGCACATGAGTAGTACACACGCCCAGGTGCCCTGATTGGCTGCATCAAAGTGACGTTCACCGTAGCTCAACAAAACTTCGGTCAGCCCACGAAGACCCCCTTCCTCTTCCTCGTCAACCTGTTTTGTGTCAGTTGGACCCGTGCGTATTATGACAAAAATACGATATATACCATCGCAAGCTGGAACCACAGCCAATCCTCTGTTGTAGTCGTGACCTGAGGTACCGTGCGCCTCGAGGGCTCCAAACGGCCCATGAGCTTGTACAACGCAAGCTTGAATGGGTCTGCCGAAGCAGAGTGGAGCATGTGTGCATTATAAACGCTCTGTAGATGGTCTCTGTGTGGTTTCGACAACCTGGGGTAGATAATGAGACGTCGAGCATGTCAAGTACACGTTTTTTTTCCAACATACCGTCGATCTGGAGACTCGATCCAAGACTTGAAGTGGCTCACAAAGCTGGCTTCCCGGTGGTCGATTGCTGCCTGAGACCGGAGTGCCTCGTCGAGGGCTTCCTGTGCATGTCCTGTACGTACGAGGTAGTACAACTTTGCCCATAGTGGCTGGCCGGCTACAAGCTATAACAACGCGTGGTCAGAGTAAACCGTTAGAGACAGCATATAACCTACCTCTATCCGATCTTCCCACTCTCCGTTTTTGTAGTATCTCATCAACAGGTATGCCCGAATTTTATTCGCAATGCTTGGGTCACCTCCCAGACGTGCTTCCATAGGTCTTGACTGAATCGACCGATCTATGACGTCCCAATACTGGTCCTCAAGTGCCTCTCGGGATCCTTTGGCGATTTGAGTCCTCAGCGTAGACGCCTCGCGGGAATCCGAATCCGCAAGGTATACGCGTGCATATTTTCTCTCGAACAAAGGTGCATTGAGAATGTGGGCGCCTGCGTGCTCGATTGGGGGGAGAGCGGGGGGTTCACTGGTGATTTTTGCAAGGACGTGAAAGTTGAACGTTATTTGAGAAGACGAGGCCTGAGGGACGTGCAAATGTCAAAGGATGAAACGAAGAGAATCATCATTCTTACCTCGGCATTGAGACTTGTGGCAGCTTGCTTGAGGAGATGAATGATTGGACACGAGGTTCCCCGTAACCTAGCTGCGTTCAGCTCGCCGACCGCACGGTCGTACGCCATCATCTTGGTTTGCATTTGCAGCGTCAAGCTAGGACCCGTGCTTGCCTGTCAACCAAAAAATCTCAGAATACGAAATACCACAAGCTAGCACGCAACACACAGCAAGGCTTCCTCTTGCATGGAAACTCTTCTTCATCTCAGCCAACGCCTTGTTGTCACTAGTCGAGCGACCCCCGAGTTCCTCGAACACCCGTCTCTTCTTTGCCTCCCAGTCCTTCCTGCTGCGGTCTTCGAGGAGCCGATAGAAATCCTCCTGGGTCTCCCTTCTGCCCTCCTCGATCGTGGATATGAGATTTTGTTCGTGTGCATGACGGAGGTAGCCCGCGACGTCGGTGTCTTGGAGGGGCTGGAGTGGAGAGAACGTCGCGGAGGTGTTCAAATGGGCTATCGAACTTGCCAACGCGGGAGCATCGACGTGGGCTTGTGCCAATAGATAGTTCCTATGTACGCGAGCGTAAGCAAGACTAAAGGTGTATGCGTGTGGCACATGGCTCACGCTCTGTCGGTGTCTGTTGGTGCACCCGGTTGGCGAGAGACGAGTCTTCGGGACTGAGCCTCTATCTGGTCGAGGGTGAGGTTGACAGAAGGGAGGTCGGGTCGCGAGAGATGGGTGTTAAGGGCCCTGGAGGAGTTGAGGAGGGAAGAGAGGTTCGAAGCTATGTTGGTTGACATTCCGTCGTGGTCGGTCGTGGAGGTGTGTGTGTTTGGTGTTTGCAGCTGGGTCGAAGTTGCAGGTGAGCGTGCTCAACGTCGACGACGAGGGCGAGGACAAGGCAGTCAAGCAAAACGCGTGTCCCAATTTGGTTCACTTCAACTCGAGGCTCCGCTGACACTAGTACTAAGCACATCTCAAGTATTACTACATCCAGTTTGGCAGTCTAGACAAGGTGGGGATTTTCGAGACTCCCTTGACCAGCAGTCACGAATCGGAGCAGCATGCCTATCAACATCCTCCAAGAATAGGATCTTGATCAGATTGAAACCGCCGGATGTGGTGCGTTAGCCATGATGCTGCATGATGTAACTATTCTAACAATACACTCGGTCTTGAGACAGGCTAGCGCAAAATGTGACAAAGAAGGGCGCGGAAATGAGCTCGGGACATAGTATCAGTATGTGCTACCAAAATTATGCATGTTCATTGTTGACGGGCTCAACTGGGGGCCCAGGATAGTCTGTGCAGTGGGAGAGACCGACCAGGCTGGGCTGTCAATCCTGTTTGCTGCACCCGTCAGGTGTCCCTCTCCGAAGATCAGGCCTCAGGGACGGTACAGGGCGTGCGGTTTCGAGCCTACGAAAGTTCTCATCAGGACCCTTGCGAGTCCCACTTGTGCGTTCCCATGCCGGAACCCGGTCCGGCGCCATCCCTGGTGAGATTCGAGTCATTCAATAAGCAACACTGATTTCGAGTCCTTCCGGACACTAGCGCGCAAGCTTAGTTGCTGACATTCGTGTTATCATGGGCCCACGAAAATCACCTCAACGGCCAGGCGTGTTCGATCCACACGATGCTACACGCATCAAGCACACCCGCATCGGCGTGTGGGACCTCTACGAGGAAAAGCGCTCCGACATCCCTATACCAGGTGCCTCGCGTCTAGAAACAACTTCACAGATGCTCCAGGACCTCCCATATGTATGGAGAATGATCAAAGACATATGCAGCATTCGACGCTGCTTGCTCTTGATGATGCTCTACCTCGCTGTCGAAGTAGCTAGCTCCCTCATACCCGCAGTCTCCCTCTGGTAAGTCTCACACTCTGGACACGTGTTAACCTTTTCACATTCTTGCCAGGTACTCTGGACAGCTTCTCCTCCTGGTATGTCTCACATCATCGATATCCGATCGCAGTATTCGACGTTGCACAGGTCGAGACTGCGGTCGAGAAGCGCACCGTCGATAAGGACGTTCTCCTCCATGTTGCCGCAGGGCGTATTGCTTGCACAATAGCCGAGCGTCTCCTACAATACTCCAAGTATCACATATCACGCCCTCTCAACCTCGCAATCAAACAATTCTACTCCACTCACATATTCCACGCCTTGGAGGTCCAGCGTAGCCTGGGGTACCATCCAAAAGACAACGAATGTTCTCAAGACTGCGATTCGATTAGTCTCACAGGTGTCTGTCCTAATTAGCGTGCTGCGGAACCAACGAGATGGTACTCTACTCGCCCTGCTCAGTTTCTCGCAGTCTCTATTCCAATGGTTCGGTAGAGGGCATCCCGGGTTTAGTTCCTTAGGTGCTTTCTCCGTTTCGTATGTCGCGCTCTACCGTTCTCATACTCTGCTTGTGATCAGTGTGGGCTGCAACAACCAAAGATGAGGATTATGTCCGGATGCAGGGCCACAAATGTGTCGTGGAAAATCTTGTACACCGCAAAGAAGTTGTCGCCGGCTCTCTCGGCGGGCACTTGACGAAACGTACGCTCCTTCTTGTGATAATTCAGTGAGTCTTTCGTTGATCACTAGCAGTATACCGGGACGCTGCCAGTCGTGTTGGGGATGACGCAGGAGACTTTCTAGATATACATTCGCTCATTCCGTGAAAGATCAGTTGACATTGATATCGATCCTTCGTGAGCCGATGCGCGAGCTGCCACAGGTTCGTCCATCTATCTTTCTCTCACAGTGGTGGTCAATTGACCACAAACCCAAGATCGTGTTCACTCTGAGAGCTGTCCAATACCCCGCATCGATACCTATCTCGATCGCTTCACTCACACTCATCAATCAGACTGCCAGCACGTTTACCTCAAACATCTAATATCCGCAACAGAATCGTCGATGGAAAGGCATCCTTTCCAGAAAATCAACAGGACCTCCGCCATGGAATCTCGATTGAATTTAGGCACGTATAAGTGCATTGCATCAACAATTTGACCTCGCGTGCCCAGGAATGTATCTTTCCGATATCCAGGTTCGGAAAATGACGCACTACATAACGTCTCATTCAAAATCGGAGCTGGGCAGCTTTGCGTAGGTTCTTCCCTGCATGAGTACGTGTTACCATTTATTGAGACTTCGTCTGCCCGTACAGGTCATCGTCGGCGTGAACGGCTCTGGGAAGAGCACGATTTTGAAACTGATCTCACGCATATACGACCCGACCGAAGGCGCAATCTTCATTGACGACAAGGATATAAAAACACTCAAACTTGTTGATTTTCGCCGTGCCATATCAATATTGTTCCAGGACTACACCCACTTCCCGCTTTCGGTGGGTTCTCAGCACCCCTTTTCTTCGGTATCTTTCCTGATGTCATACCCCCTTTAGATCAAAGAAAACATCGCTCTCGGCAATCCCGACCTCGCACCTGATGATAATAAGATACGCGAAGCAGCCCGCCTAGGCGGCGCTGAAGAGTTCGTTGACAAGCTCCCCGAGGGATTCGACACCTACC